>PVJX010047780.1:0-11747 GCA_004027295.1 Dolichotis patagonum
AGCACTTATGAATAAATATTTTAAATCTTTACCTAAGTGAAATTTTGTTATGATTTTGCAGTGGAACTTTTATTTCACAAGATAGGTTATTTACATTACCTAATTTTAGAATGTCCAAGGATGTGAAAATAATGTATTTTTATAAATTATAGTAAATGAATATTATTTGAAAAACAAAATCTTACTTTTTATACTAGAGACACAATGTGATATTTATAAATATGATTCTTATTTATTTCACTAATGATAGTCTCAAGTTGTCTCCATTTCCCTATGAAGGCCTCAAGATCATCCTTTTTATAGCTAAGTAATATTCCATTGTGTGAAAATACCACATCTTTTTCATCAAATACCCAAAATGCATAATCGCTACTGTAAAAGAGAGAGCAAAAGAAAGTGCTCTAAAGGATATAACCACATGTATGTTTAAGTGTGGAAGACAGATGGCCATATTACTGTTTTTGTTACATTGTTGAGTAGAACCGTTAACAGTCTCACTGTTTGAATGTCTACTTTGTGTGCTTCAATTTTGTAACTTGAACAACTGTTTCCAGTGATGACAGTATATAACTTACCAAGTGGTGATTTCTTAGTGTTTTTGTTTTGTTTTTGTTGTTGCCATGCTTTTATTTTTTCCCTTTGGAATTCCGTATTGTTGCTACCCTTTTTCTCTTTTGTCTTTTTTTTTCTCTTTAAGTAAAGAGAAGAAGAAGAGAAAAAAAGAATCATATTTATAAATATCACATTGTTTCTCTAGTGTATAAAGTAATAAGAACTGTAAGAGTAATAAAACCCAAAATGCATAATTGCGTTTCATTGTAAAATGAAAGCAAAAGAAAGTGCTCTAAAGGCTATAACTGCATGTATGTTTAAGTGTGGAAGATAGATGATCATATTACTGTTTTTGTTAGATTGCTGAGCAGAACTGTTAATAGTATCACTGTTTGAATGTCTACTTTTTATGCTTTAATTTTGTAACTTGAATAACTATTTCCAAGATGACAGTATGTAACTTAGCAACTAGTGATTTCTTAGTGGTTTTTTTTGCTGTTGTTGTTGTTGTTCTTTTCTTTTTTTCCTTTGGAACTCTGTATTGTTGCTATCTTTTTTTCTGTTTTGTTTGGTTGGTTTTTTTTCTTTCCAAATAAAATTTTAAAAAAGAAAAACACAGTCTTCAAAATTATAAGGCTACACTTACTTGAATAAAAACAATTGCAGCATTAAATGGCAGCAGCTACACCAAAAGATTAAAATATAAATCAAACTTTCTTTTAAGAGCGAACGTATAGGCAGATGCCCGCTGTGATTGCAGCTGCTCAGGGCTCTGCTGCTGCAAAAGGTGAGTGGAATGTTCAGGGGTCTTGGACTACTGAGCCCTGACAGTGCATCCTCCTCCATCTGGGTCACTCTAATGACCCAGAGTGTCTCACGGCATGTCTGGGCCCCTGTAGGATGCATGTGAGCTGTGGAAGTGGCAGGGTCCCCGGGAAGGGGTGCAATTTGAACATCACATTAGTGAGTATTTGTCTGTGGCCACCACCCCCTTTTCTTACTTCGCTGACCTTTCTCTCGGTCAACAAAGCTGCCAGGCAGCTCTCTGGACCCGTTTAGAAATGGAAGAGAATTTCACTTTGATGGGAAGAAATGGTTCTCTTCAGCTGTTTTCCTGGGGAGGCTCTGCTTCTGATATGTGTAGTTCATGTTTCTACACACTTGGGGAAGTTTTTTCTCCGCTTCCAAGTAATGTATTCATTCCATAGCCAGTCTAGTTAGGCATGTTATATGCTCTTAAATTTAAACCACAACTGAAGTTGCTGAATCTCAATTTCAAGGTGGAAATTTCAGATGCAAAGATACTTGTTTAATTTAGAGACATTTCCCTTCTCTTTTGAGCTTTTCATTTATTTGATTTTCTTGAAAAAATTCTCAAGATATTTCCCATTTTTCCCCTTTTTAAAGGACACATTTAGACTAGTATCATCAATGGAACTCATCAACTTCTGACTCACAGATTGGAAGACCTTCATTTTCTGTCTTTTCCTCCAAATCCCTGTCTCACCATCCATATGATATCTGTAGATACCAGCTAAATGCACAGTTTTCAGCAGGATTTTATCTGGAGATTTTAATTAACGCACTTCATCATTCACAACCTGTATTATTCCATGTGCTTTAGTGTCTTAGTATGCCTGTTCACTCCTTCCTTTCCTGCAATTCTTTGTCATTTCTCAGTTGAGTGGTTCTGTGCTTTGCTGAAGATGAATGTCTTCAAGCTATCCTTTTATTTTCTTCTGAAGTCATTTTTTTCATTGTTCTGTGATGCTTTGAAGATGTATTGCATGTCAGTCACTTGGGAAAGCTTATGAGGCTCCTTTTTCTGTCCTTTTAAAAAAATGTCTACTGTGTCCTCATGTGATGAGCTGTCACCACATCTGGAGCTTGTGAGATCAAAGACTGGGCCTAAACCACAGAAAAACTAAATTTGTTCAACTTGAGAGCAAAAGACATTTCTACCATAAGAAATGCCAGTAACAACTCAAAAGGACAAATTTAAGATGGAATAAGATACAGTAACTTTGGAGGTATGATTTTGAGTAATTTCAGGAAAATTTAAGCTAAAGGACTGGGCAGGCTTGAGAAAGTTCCTAAGATAGTACTTGGAGACTGTTGAACATGGTGATTCAAGGGTCGTAGGTGAGTTTTGATTGATAAATTAGTAACCTGGAAAGACAGCTCTCTGCCCAGATGAGCAAAGTATTTGCTTGAATAATTTGGTTACCAAGAATTTCCCAAAGCAGTGTCATTATTTACTTATTTGTAGTTTGGAATTCAAAGACAAGGATTTTCTGTAGTATAGTTATTAGTTAGTCTTAGTTCTCAGTCTCTGTCCTATTTAGATGCTTGACTAGTCTGAGTCCAAATTTTTCTCATTTTCTTCTCTATGAACTCCAACTGTCACTCATCCCTAACAGGCTCTCTAATACTCAAAGACTGATTTCCAATTTCTTGATCCATTCCTCCCATGTTCCTTGAGATATTTCTTTTTTAATAAAAACCTTAAAACATACACACACACATGCACATGCATACAAATGAAGGTGATCAAGAGATGGGTGGAGATGAAAGGAAAAGAGCAAGAAAGGAGAAAAATGGGCTTAAAATATTGATGCACATGTACAAACTTCCCATAAGAAATGCAAACATGTGCTACACATGTATATTAAGAAGCTAAAACTGAGAGGAAATATTTTGGTGCCTGAGATAGTGACATATAAGTTTGTTTTCATGAAAAATGAAATTTTCTAATGACTTAATCGATTTCTTCATGGTTTTGTCATTACAAAATATTTACAACGGATATTTGTTTGTAGACTTATAATACACACCAGTGCATGTGAACACATGCCTGTATATGTTTGTGTGCTTCTAGCTCATACTGAAATAGTGTGTATTTTAACTTACTCAACTGTAAAGAATACATATGGAGTTCATAGCATGAAATTTTATAATTGACTAATTGATTTTTAAGAGATAATTTGTGTTATTAAAATAGGGTACCATTGGCTATATCATGAGAATCTCCGTGTGCTTTTTAGATTCTGGCATGGATACTATAAATCATATACACTTATCTGACTCCAATATTCCATTTCCAAACAAAATGCTCAATATATCTTCCCTTTCAATTCAAGTAATTTATTTTGGAGTCTGTTTCACCTTAAAAAAAAGGGAGTACAAACAGGACACAGTTGATGAAGGCAGAATGTGAAGCAGTTTGGAAGTCATTCAGTGAAATCTAATTTTAAAATGTAAAATCAGAGTAGAAGCCAAGAAAAGAAAATCATTTCCATTCTTCTATATGCCCAGCAAGTTTGTGATTATGACTTTACGGAATACTTAAAGGCTTGACCTGTCTATTTTCCATAGAATATTTGTGAGCAGATATAGCAGCATAAATTACAAAGACCCAACTAAATTATATGTCAAGAAACCCTAGATATCATTATGAGTATGAAGCATGGATACTGTGGATATTATTTCTTCTAACTAACTTGATCTCAACTTTAGGCATTGAGTGTTAGTTATTTATTCTTAAGAATTATTTGTAACAAATAAGCAAACTAATATTTTATAAATTTAAATTTTTATTGGAATACTTTAAGAAATTATCTAAGATTAGATTTACATCCATGTAATCAGTCCTTTATTTATATTTTATCTTTTGTATATTTGGGCCACAACTAGTATCATATACATACTGATAAGTTGTGTTTACTTCCTTTCAATTTCTGGGGCACCTTTTTTCTTTCTCTGGCTCATGATGGAAACTCTTCAAAAGCTCGAATTATGTCTTTTATTGGCAATGTTTTTTCTCCACACTGAGGATTATATGCCTATTATTGTAAGCCACTTCTAAAAGACTAACTTATCCATTCAAAATTTGAAAGTGTGTTTGTAGATTGTAAATTTGAATTCAATAGAGCATTAGAAGTTCCACATCATTCTAAATTTATTACAGGATTTTATTATAGCATAACTCTAGGGGTTCTTGCCACAGAAAAATTATACAAAAGCCATATTATAAATGCTAGTTTTAGACAAGGAGAGCTATATTCTAAAAACATTTATGCAGATTAACAAACAGAGAAAAAATAAATACAAACGTGAAATTAAGATAGTCAACAAAAAGATCCATTCTTTACCCTGACATTCTGTTCATCAAACTCTAAGTTTAACTCTTATCACCAGCATGGCTTACTATCAGATAACTGACCAAATTAATACACATACTGTGTCATTTACCTTATAATCTAAGTTATAAATTATATTTTTGGATAATATGAGTCCCTTTCTCGAGGGAATGATGGAAATATTAAATTTTAATTATTTTATCTTTTCCAAACATTTGAAAAACAACAGTGGCAGCCTATGTCAGCGCCCTCTTCAAAATAAATGAAATATGTAGACTAGTGACATCCAAAGGCCTGGAAGCCATAGGAAACTCCTTATTTTGCCTCTATAAGACTCATGTTTTAAGTAATGTATTTACCTCTCAGCTTCCCAAATTTTATGCCATAGTGGAGTCTCCATGCTTGCATACAGTGACCTAGAAACAGAATGGAAACAAACAAACAAAAATTTTAGCTCACCTCCTTTGCAAAGTCCTAAATGGATAGAATTTAAAATAGGAAACATGGCATTGAACAAGAGAAAAAATAAGTACAGCAACTAAAAATAAAGTCTCCCTGAAACTTTACACTTCATGCATAGTCCTTTAAATGTGATATCAAAAATCAAAATACTGAGATACGTTAAAGTGTATGCTAATTTATTCCCTCAGCTATTCACAGGCATAGCTAAAATGGGACATTTTAAGATAAAATTTATTTTTAGTTCAGGGGATATAAATTTTAGAACCATATAATCTTAAAGTGAAATAAGACCTTAAAGTCATCTAGCCTAACCCTGAGAAGTTTAGCGATGAGGTTGATACTGAACTCCCTTAGCCTTCTTATTGCTTCTTAACCACAGTCAATTCTAAAATATTCACCACACCACACTGCTTCCTACTGCTGAGACGGAGCTCACCCACTCTTCTGAAAACATACCTGAAACCGAACCTGAGTCTTCATATATCAGTCACGGTTTGACCCTCTGTTTATCTTTATAGCTATGTTAATGGGATCATTCTTTATCTGAAATATAATAAAGTTTCAAATGTTTATAGTTTTTGCAAGACTCTCACAAAGACGAAGATCTTTGAGGAAATGGTGCACTCGCAAATGTCATGCTCTTACTTAAAGTCTATTTATTTATTTATTTATTTATTTATTTATTCATATCATGGACCCCAAACTCTGAAATGTGCTCTCTTGAAGTTGTTGAAACTGTTGGCTTTTTTTGCAAACCTCAAAACCACAGCCTGGCTTCTTTCCCTTAAAAACACTTCTGTAAGTGCTGTCAGAGAGGATCCTATCACATATATCACATCCTTCTTCTCTTGTTCCCTCTAACTTATGACCAATCTGACTGTGTCCAATACACAGAAACCATCCCAAACCTCATGGAACTGCCCAAAGGTACAAGAGTGTTACTTTCAGGATACTTGCAGCCCTTTGCATTTTTCCCTCAAATCATGGATCTACATTTTTTTTTCTATTATGCCTAATTAGCTATCTCATTTTTTGAATACTATGACACCAGAGCAGGACAAGTTATATTGTCCCCCCCAAAAATCTCTATTTAAAGGTCTTTTTAACAGAAATGCTGCCATTTTTACAGGCCCTATGTGAATTTCCTTACCTGCCTTCAGCACAGATGGTGTTAAAGAGTATGATGTGAGGGTCATGGTTGTGTGTTCACTGGCTTACTCCCTTTAACCCGACTGAAGAAATGAACATCATTTTTAAACCCAAAATTCTTAGATTCTATTAGTCAGTTTTCCAACACATATTTCCATGTGAAAAATGACTTCAAAGGAAGAAGGATTTATTTAGGTTCATGGTTTTGGGGGTTTCAGTCCATGAGTGAAAAAACAATTGTTTCCATGGCTTTAGGTCCGAGGTGAATCAGAACGTCAAAACAGAAGTAAGGACGTAGCACAGTAAATCTGCTCAACTTACAGCTGCAGCAAGGGCACAGAGAGGGTGGTAGAGTCTGACTGCTGGTGTGCTGCCTCCTACTATTGTTTTTGCCCCATCTGGACCACCAGTCTACTGAATACCACTGCCCACATTTAGGGCCAGTCACATTTCCCTCTTTTCTTGTTCTCTCACATGCCAGTCACAGTGGAAGCATCCCCACACGCACACATCCAGAAATTTGCTTCACTAGTTTTCCAGATGCTTTGGAATCCAATTAAGATGATAATAAAGATTAACTACCATACAAAGTATACATGCTAGTTAAATCTATGTGTTAAGTTGGCTGAAACACTGTGCCAGTTGTCAGTCAAATACCAGTCTGTTTACTGCTGTAAGGTAACTTTCACATGTGACTTACATGAGATCAGTAGACTTTGAATAAAGCACATAGTCTTCTTTGATACGCTTTGGCTACCCAATTAGTTGAAGACCTTCAGAGCACATTTTGAGGTATATTAGGGAAGAACAAATTATCGTCAAGACTATAACAAAGAAATTCGTGCTGGATTTTCATCAGCTCCTAAATAATTCAGACTTTGGACTACACAAACTCTTGCATTAATGTCTACCCTGGTAGTTTGCCTATGGATTTGGACCTTACAAGTCACCCATAATCATATCAAGTGGTCTATTGTCCTATGTATACACATGTGTGGATACACATATGTTGTAGTCAGGAATTGTGCAGAGAAAAATTAGAATCAGGACATGGAGTTTATAATATTACTTTTATGATGGTCACCCAGAGTTAATACAAGAAAATGCAGGAAATCTATCCACAACACCAAAGACATAGAATATTTAACCGAGGGCCTGAATCCCACAGCAATGTCCCACATGAGTCCAGATGAAGACCCAGAGCTCATGACAATGCCTCCCACGAGTCCAACTGGAGGTCTAGAGCCCACAAGAAGGACTCATGCCAGTCTCTTTTACAGATCTGTGCTGAGAAGGCCCAAAGGTCAGTGGTGGAAACTAGGAAGTCTATGCCAGTGAGGTGAAGGAGCTGTGCTGGTAGGTTGAAGGTTCTATGCTGCAGCCCAGAAGTCACACACAAAGCAAACACCAGGGCTGTCCTGAAAAGCACCACAGCCATCCTCAGTGACACAGAGGCCCTGAGCTCCTCCAGTGACAAGCACAGTTGAATATATGCCAGGAAGCCAGCATGACAAGTACATCCTGGAGACCAAGCGGCACACGTCTTCCTCTCTGGAACCAGAAAGCAATGTTCGATGTGAGGACCAGAGCTTCTCCAGGAGAACCTAATGGCTCAAACAGCAACACGTAGGAGAACCCACAATGGCTCAACACCTCAACACATTAACTCATGTCTCTTATTTATGCTGGCAACTTTCCTTATGTGAAACATCTACACTCAGCACTAGGGTGATTTAATTCCACTGGCGTTAAGTTGACCACCAGTTTTTAATCTCTAACAACATATATTTATTTAAATTTTTTGTTTTGTTTTTTTGAGATAGAGAGAAAGAGACAGACCTTGTGCACCCATTCAAGAGAATGATATGCTAGCCCTGATTATCAGATGCTTCAGCCAAGAGAGGAGAACCATAATGTGAAGGAAGGAAAGTATGTGACTTTGTGAACTTTGCTCTTAAACATTCTGTTCAATCCAGCAGCAGCCTAATTAATTGTATTTCATAAATATTTTGCAATTATATCCACTTCTTTCATTCTCCCTTTCTTCCATACACAGAAGCAGTTATCTTCCTTTCCTCTCTTAACTGATCTCCACATTTTTTTTTACCTATCTTCCTCTGAAAACACTCCAGTGGCATTTTTCTACCACTAGAATAAAAACAAAACTAAAAAATGTGGCCAGATGACCACTTCCTAGCCTCATCTGAAAGGAATCTCTTCCTACAATCTGCTATTCCCAACCTTAGGAAATTTTCTAGCTAATCCAGCTACTTTTTTTTCCTTCTTTTATTTACTTTTTATTAGTAAATGTTTGCAGGACATAATCATAACGTTTTGGTGAGGAGTTAGAAAATTCTTTTTTTCCTTTCCCCTTCTATCCCTCTCTGTTCCTTCCAACATTTGGTCCCTTTCACATTTGCAAAACTTATATTTGCATTTTTTCTCAATTTTTTCACATCTCCCTATTCCTTCCATGTCTTATTATGTGTCCCATCTTTTAATTTTGTTCTTTATTCGTATTTTAGGTTTCTTATGTTACAGAAATCATGTGCTTTTAAATTTGTGCACCTGATTTATTTCATTTAATATTTTGATCTCAAGGGACATTCAATCAGCATTATTGGTGGGCATGTCCAGTTACTTTAAAACCAAATATATAACGGAGCATCTCAGAGATGGCAGACTAAGGCCCTCCAAAGACTGTTCTTCTCCATAAAACCAATGACATAAATAGGAAAAACAATTGCCAGAGTTAAGGTTTTCAAGCTCTAGAATTTAACAAGATCCTTAACAACAATCTTCAGCATATTTATTCAAGAAGAGCTCAAAATTGGCAAGAACAGTAGGACTTATGTTGATGCAATGTACTCACAGCTATCACTTTTCAGTTTTGTGGTGGTCTTGAAAATAAACCTTTCAAAATCAAGGTGAAAAATAATGGCCTGGTAAACACTGAAGGTAAAAGAGGAATGTGGTAGTTCTGTGAAAGCTGCCTTCCAGAGAATTCCCATTGTGTGAAGTGACTGCTCACTCCCTGGGAGATGCTCTTTGCAAGCCTGCCTTTATCTGATCTAACCAATAGCTCCTCAGGGGGAAAAGCTCTTGTTTTAGGACATTTGTCAAAAACAAGTGTAGGCAACTGTGTAGCCTCACAGATATCTGGAGCAATGGCAAATGTTGGGGAAATTAGAGAACATAAAAGGAAAATCTTTGAAATTTGGTGTCCATAACTACATTTCAAAATACCTAATTTATTCCTGATAATGTAGATATCCACCCATGTATGTAGGGCTGCACATATCCCCAAGGTCATGGATATCTTTGAAAAACAACCTCATTAAGTCACAAAGAATCACCTTGTCTCAAAATGAAGCTCTGTTCAGAATAGACATGAAGGCTAAACAGAGGTGTCACTGGATGCCAGATGCGAAAGTGTTCCACAGTGAACAACACGCAGAACCCTTTAACATAGCCTGGGAAACATACTGATTTAGGCTGTAGAAAATTCTGTCCAATCATTATCTCACCACTATTTGAACAAAACAAAACACTTCAATGGCCAGAAACAACAAAGAATATGGATTTTATAGACTTATTTCACAAAGGTCCCTTAATAAACAAAAATATCTACAATAACGAGTCCTACAGGTAGAGAAAGGGAGACTTGATTTCCAAACATGCAGCATTACATTTTTAAAACAACCATTTTTAAGAAAAAAGAGATACAAAAAGAAACAAAAAAACTCACGTACAAGAAAAAAAACAATAGTTCCTAGGCATTAGATATAATAAAAACTTTTAAAAACATATAAATCAACTATTTTACAATTTCTCATATAACTAAAGGAAATCATTTTCAAGGAATTAAGAAGAGTGTGTCTCAATAGATAGACTATGCATAAAGAGATAGAAAATTTAAAACTGATGGACAAATAACCAGACAAATAAAAGTCTTTAGTTAAACATTACAGTAAGTTAAATGAAAATGTCTATAGTAAGGTAAGTGAAAAACTGAGCTGCCAAAGAAAAGAATAATTTAACTTAAACACAGATAATTCGCAAGAATTCAGTTTATTACACAGAAAGATGAAGTGAAGTAGAATTATGAACAGAGACTGAGAAACAAAATGAGAGGTCATCTATGGCATCGAGATATTCTAAAGGGAGAGGAGACAGAGTAACTTGCAAAAATAATATTTGAGGAGCAATGGCCCAAAGCTTTGTAAATCTGATGTCATACTTGATTTACAAATCCAAGGGGCTCAGTAAATACCATGTAGGAAAATCTGTGCATACTTAAAAACTGTCCAAAGCCAAAATCAAAGAGAATCTTGAAAACAGAAAGAGAATGGCAATATATTACCTATTTTTTAAAATAAATTAACAGTTGGCTTTTCATGAAAAATCATGTGGACCAAAAGAGATATGATGATATATTCAAAGCCAAAAAAAAAAAAAACCATACTTCCATCAACTTTTCCTCCCTTACATAGTAAAAATGAACATTCTCAGATAAACATAACAGAATTTTCTACTGCCCAGCTGCCTTCCAAGAAATGCTAACTGGAGGCAGTCAGGCTGAAATGAAAGGAGATTATACAGTAACTCAGATCCACAGGAAAATAAAAATTATTGGCAAAGATAACTACTTACATAAATCCAAAAAGGAAGGATTAATGTATTTTGATTTGTAAATCTCTTTTTCTTTCATATTCAAGATACAGCTACATAAAGAACTAATTATAAATCTGTGTTGATGGACACAG
Source organism: Dolichotis patagonum (assembly GCA_004027295.1). Taxonomy (NCBI): domain Eukaryota; kingdom Metazoa; phylum Chordata; class Mammalia; order Rodentia; family Caviidae; genus Dolichotis; species Dolichotis patagonum. The sequence continues at coordinate 11,069 of PVJX010047780.1, forward strand.
AATGTATGATGTGTTCTGACTGACATAAACAACACAAAGGAAAGGGGAAGGAAATGAATCATATAAAAGATTTTTTTGTATGAAATTGAATCTTGTATTAATACTAACTAGTTTGTTGTAAGACATTAACTGGATGAATCATGAACAAATACATATATAAAAATTATATAAAATAACATATATATCATATATATGATTACTCATTATATACATATATATACATAGATGTATATAGAGAGTAATTAAGAAAGGTAGGAATGTGACATTTTGCCTGAGGAAATAATGAACTAAAGGAACCTATCTTAACTAGAGGAAAAAGAAAAAAGGCATAAGGAATATGACCAAGGTGTTTCCTTTCTTTCTTATTCCTCTTTGCAAATCACAGGAACATTTTTCATGTACACAATGAGCATCAATAAAAGCAAAAGAAGATAAAGATAGGTGCAATAAATGTGCCTAGTCTTCCAAGATTGAAGATTTGGACTGTCACTGCATAAACTCATACGACAAATTTCTGGGCACTGGAAGACATGTTAAAAGACAGCTGATCCTATGAGAAGATTTCCCCATACTGTCAGCCATTGAAGTAGGGAAAGGAGATTCAAAAATATTGTCTTTCTGGTCAGAGATACTGTTCAGTAGCACAGCGCCTGCCTGGCAAGTGCAAGGTTTTGAGTTT
>PVJX010047781.1:0-11735 GCA_004027295.1 Dolichotis patagonum
CTAAACCTGATGATGAAGAGATCTATGATAGACATCCTGATCTATGACAGAAATCGTCCTGGTTGACGATTTCTGTCCCATATTTTAAAATTATTTGTTCTATTAGACCTAATGTAAATTGTAAGTGACTCTTTGAATCCCCTTGTTTCAAATAAATAACAAGTGAGTTCCATCTTATTTGGTCCAGAAGGTGCGTACATATTTTATAATAATATTTTTCCTCACTTCTCGATTATAAGATAGCTTATTAGATGTCAGTCAACTCTGTCACACTGCCCGTAGAATTATTGGAATCATTGATGACTATTGGAAATTTTTAGTTCTGTTCCTTCTTTCAAGTTTTATCACTTCTGTATTACACATAGTTGACAACAAAGAGACATCTTTTTTTGTCTTTCCCTTTTGTGACATAGACTTTTCCTCTCTGAGATTCTAACATTTCTCCCCTTTACACTTTTTTTCTTTTGCAGGTCTTCTGACACTTGCGATTCAGCCTCAGGGTTTATATGACAGAAGAAAAAACACTGAGCCGTGGGGAAGGGTAAAAATTATCTCTAATGTGCTTACATTAAGATTGCAGCACAAAATCATTGGTTATTTTTAACCAAGAAAATAAATACAGATAAGTAAAAGAAAATAACAGAGCTTATTATTAGGTTTCACTGCAAGCAAACTCCAATGGCGAAGAGTGTTCTAAATAAAAACATAGTTAATGTAAAACAGACTGCTTGAGGGAGGCTTGTGGTAAACTGTTAATTGGTTAATGCTTTATGTAACCTTGATATTTAGACCATGTTTCCTCAACCTTTTAACCAGATTAACCTCTTCTTTTTTGTTTTAAAGCTACAAATAATGACTCAGGCAGACTGTCCAACAAGCACTCTGCCTAACTTCTCTTCAGGACCTTTAGAGAGACCTCACAGTGCAGGGCTCTCACAGTTACCCTCGACAACTGCCCCTCGCAGCAAAAATAGCTTGGGACCCTGACAACTGTCAATCACCACTGCAGAAGAGGAAATGAAGCCAACAGATAGAAAAATTTAGACAACTAAGACACAAGTCCTAACTAGTTAATTTAAAAGAACGGTCATGGCCTAAGTGAGTTAACCAGAGGGCACAGATGAACAAACATACAAACTGTCAGGTCCTAATAAAATACAAGGGACATGGCTGGGTATGGTAGTACACACTGTAATCCCAGCACCCAGGAGGCTGAGGCAGTAGGATCACAGCAAGTTCAAGACCAGCATAGTATACCTAGTGAGTTCAAGGCTAGCCTGAACTGCATAGCAAGACCCTCTCTCAAAAAAACAAAACAAAACAAAACAAGGGACACACACACACACACACACACAAAACCCCAAAACCTAGATCCTTAAACAAATCAGACATCAGAAAAAGTAAAATGCAAAGAAAAGTTTGCACTCCAAACATCACAGGCCTAACTACAGCCAGAGCACCCCCAGTTTCTGCCATGCATACTGACACCACCAACTATATAAAGACCCCGAGTCTAAACTTCCACGGTGTCCCCCTTACAGAGCAGCCTCCGACTGGCAGAGAGTGTCTGCTTTTCTCTCTAATGCGCATTTGGCCATTCCCCATCTCTTGCTGTTTGCTGTTCCGTGAGCTTCAGTCTTTGCTGTCCCAAAACAAGGCCCCAGAGCAGGAGGGATCTGGTGACAGCATTACCTCCGAAATCAGTGATTTAAAGTCGACTAAAAGGAAGTAAATGCAAGTGAAGCTGGAGAGTTTTAGTTTTCCTTGAGTTTTATTACTGTGTGAAAATAGTTACACTAAAGATTAATGGGAGAAATAAATAATTCTCCCAAAATTGGCTCTAATAAAAGAAATGATTAGAAGGAAGAAATGAGACCTGGAAATATGTGGTAAATACCTTCTTTTTGTTGTTTTTTTCCTTCGTGGCATGGAGATTAGGCCCAGGGCCCCACACATTAGATAAATTCTCTACCAACTGAGTTTCATCTCCATCCATTCTAGGTACTTTCCATCCATAGAGAAAATAATTGATTTATAAATGCAACTAGAACATAACCAGAAGACATAAGTAAAATTTGTATTTTTCAGTTTGGAAAAGGGATTTTTTAACTCTAAGAATAGTGGAGAAATCACAAAGGGAGGGACCAGTAGGTTTGGAATGCTTTTTAAATATTCATTTTTGGAAAGCATAATAATTTAAAGACTGAGTTACTTCTACTTAGAGGATTTTGTGTCTTTTTTCTTGTGTCATGTTCACATCTACGTTGTTTTATTTTTAATTGGCTTCTGTGTTTGTTTCCTCGCTAAGTTTTACTTGGTTTGTGCGCTCAGCCTCATCCGGGTTAGGAAAGTGTGCAGTCCCCTGGCTCTGGGTCTTGGTTCCCGTGCGTTTTTGCGAGGGACTTCCAAAGCATGGCACCTGGTCTCTGTTCTGAACAATTTGAGGAATAAAATCGAGGAGTTTGAGACAAAGTCTCACTAACTTCGCAATCTGCCCACCTTAGCCTTTCTGCCTAAAGCCCCTGGGGAGCTGGGATTACAGCCTCCGGGACAGATGTAAGGACTCCTCCACTGCAGACCCACTTGTTTGTCTCCATTTGCACTGCTATTTAGTATTCCTTTATTCCACATGAATCTGTGCCTTCCAGCTTTTCCGTTGAATGAGTCATAACATCTACCTGGATCCTTCATAGCATCAGAGTAATCATATCCAGTTGTCATGTCCAGGGTGGGCACCACTGCCGTGCACTGCAGCCAGTTAGGATCCTGTGCAGTACTAGTAATGAATTAAATGCACAAGTTTAAAGAAAGGAAGTCACCTTATTGGAAAAGGGGAAGCAGGACAAGATAGATAGCTACCCTGATAAGAATCAGAATGGGCACGACTCCTATTATTATAATATAAAGCTCCTGTGACAAAACAATGTGGTACTGGCAAAAAAAAAACAAAAAAAACAAAAACCAGACTCAAAGAAAAATGGAATAGATTAAAAGACACAGAAACAACTCCAGAAACAATGGCTATCATCAAGAAATCAACCAACAACAAATGCTGGAGGGGTTGTTGGGAAAAAGGAACCCTTCTCCACTGTTCGTGGGAGTGTAGACTGGTACAACCACTGTGGAAATCAGTGGGGGAGATTCCACAAAAAAATGGGATTGGAGGTCCCACTCAGCCCAGCTATTCCCCTTTTGGGTATCTTCCCAAAACAATTAAAAACGTCATACCACACTGATATATGTGTAGCACAGTTTATAATAGCCAGATGTTGGAAACAATCTAAATGCCCATAGACTGAGGAATGGATAAAAAGATGTATTTTTATATAATGGAGTACTACTTGGCCATAAAGAAGGATAAAATGGACACTTTCGTAGGTAAATGGATGCACCTTGAGAACATATACATTAGTGAAATAAATAAGACATACATGTAAACATTGTGTTATTTCATTAGTGCGCCAAGCTGAAAGAAAAAACATATGTATATGTGTATGTATATAAAAAATAGTTAAGATGGTTGTACTACTGATTTCTCTGAGTTCACTGAAGAGAAAGGTTTGTGCTGGTATTGTTCGGACAATTGAATGCAGGTGTCCTGTGCTCTGGGTGAATGATTTGGGGATGACAATGCACAATGTATGTACCATTATTGCCCTCGATTGACATGCTTTAAAATTTTGTTGTAGCTTTTCTCCTCCTCCTCCTCCTCCTCTTCCATCTCCTCCTCCTTCTCCATCTTCTTTCTTTTTATCTTTGAATAAAATGGATTTGAAATTTTAAAAAATCAGGGTGAGGACTCCAGAAAGACAGAAAACCCATGGGCTCTTTGTGCCTGACTGCTTTTACAGTATTTGGTGCCAGGGTCCTTTTCCCTGTGTGGGACTTGCCATGATCAGGCTGACTCTGGGCTGTCACAGATGGACCCCAGCCCCAAGACTCTACCCCCACCCACCCCCTGATCCATTGTCTACATGCACAGTCCTAAGTGGGCCCACTTTTCCTTTCTGGAGCCTTAACCTGAAAATTGTGGGTTGGTTAGAAGAAGCCTTACATATCAGGCAGGGAGGGCTGAGTTAGTAATTAAGGGGCTAGTGCACTAATGTAGTGGCCCTGTTGTGTGTGTGTGTGGGGGGGACACATGCGCACGTTTATATACTAAGAGTTTTATTTTAAGGCCACCCCTTATCCCTTTGAATTTTATTGAAGGGTGGGAGGGGCATCTGGGGTGACTTGTTTAGGGACCTGGCTGGCTGACTTTCTTCCTGTTCTGTTTATCAGCCCTCCCTTGTCATGTTGTTTCCTCCAGTGAGCTTTTAACTCTTTCTAGTTAAGATTAGCTAGAAAGCCCAATGAGGCCCTTATTTTATATTTTTTTCCTCCCTACAGACCTCTTTCCCCTCCACAATATTTAGCACAAGCTTACTTTTCTATCTACACAACAAGCATAGTTTTACCTTTCTCTGACAGCTTTATGTGAGCACCTTGTACCTTGCCCTTAGAAATAAATCCCTAAGAATATCTTGGGTACACTTCACCCAGAGGTGTTTAATCTGGAATGGTGTTTTCTCTCAAGCTCTTAATGAAGCCAGTTGTTAGATAAGAAAAGAAAATAACCTTGCAATTCGATAATCCATGTGCACTTGGAATACCATAACCTTGCCCTAGATGTTGCTGATCTTCTGTAGGTGTCTATTACAAAAGAAAAATAGGAGGAAGTGAGCAGTCCTGTTGAAGGCTAAAACTGGTAAATGAACCTGACTCCCACAGGCGGTCAGGGTGCCTGTGGGCAATTAAGCTCCTCCACCCACACAAGGGGATTTACCTGAGTAGGTTGCATTAATGACTTGAGATTTGCAAAGAACTGCTGCCTCATCATGATTCTGTGTTTTCCCACAGAGCTGCCCAAACTTCTGTCAGGTTAAATCCCTGGATGAGGTCAGAAGGTGCCATATGTGGTGTGATCCCTCTTGTGCTCCCTTCAATGTTTCTTTTTTTTTTTTTTTTTCTAAAGATTGTTTGAAACTTCATTCCCAAAATATCAGGCCCTGATCGCTGGTGGTCGAGAGCTTATGTGCGATGAGCAAGCAGGAAGTACAGAGGCAGAATGGCTTGTGGACTGGAGATTGGTTTATATCATGTGCATCACAGTGACCAGCTGTGTGTCGTTTCTAGGAGACAGAAGCAACCAGAACTGGAACAGAAACGATCACTTGAGCAACTAAGAAACTGAAGTGTACTGGTTAGGGAAAGGGGGCATGTTCTGTTACAGGAGAGAAAGGTGATTGCACCTTTCTCTTTCCTGATAGTTGGAATTTATGTCTTTTATATTTTTTCCCCTCATGTGTCTGTTTATATTTTATTGATTTTTCTCAAGGTACCAGCTTTTGGGTTTTTAAATTTTTTGCCTTCTAACTATATTAATTTGTGTTCCTTTCTTATGCTTGTCTTAAGTTTCATTTGTTTTTTGTTCTAGTGTCCTGTGAAACCCAAGGTCATTAATCTGAGACAGTTCTTATCTAATGTAGGCACTGGTTGGCATAAAGCTCTAACTATTTCTTCAGTTGTATCCTGCAAACACTGATGTTTTTAATATTTTTTTCTATTCAGAATACTTGCTAATTTCTCTTTGATGCTTTTCTTGGTTAAGGATATGTAGAAACATATTATTTAGTTGACAGTTGTTAGGCTGTTCAGTGCAATTAGAAAGAGAGAGAGAGGTAGAGAGAGGTAGAGAGAGAGGGAGAGAGTGCTTTATTGTGGCCAGAAGAGAGTTGCAGAAGAGTGCAAGATTTCCTCTGAACCAGACAAAGACGTGGTTTAATTTTTATTAGGTCTGACTGGGGTGGCGTTTGGTGAGCAAGGTCACATACTAGAAGCTGAATGGAGGCACACTGGTGCCCGCGCATGTGTATATGTGAAAAAGGAAAGAGGAAGTTTGTTTTGGGCCTAGCGAGAAGAAGAGAAAATTGATATGCTATTGTCTCTGGTCATTTGTTTTGGGCCTGTGGAGAAGAGGACACTGATACGCTGTTGTCTCTGGTCCTTCGCCATGTTGAACCATGGCCATGATGACTTGGTGTTTCATATGGGCAGAAAATTACTTGGGGACCTTCCAGCTTACTGTTGTTATGGATTTCTAACTTAATTCCACTGTGATAAGCAAACCTACTATGCATGACTTGAATCCTTGTAGAAGGATTTTGAGAGCTGAGAGCCATGATAGCATGTTTTGTTGTCAAGTGTAGCAAGGGAGAGAAAGAGCATGAGACTGTGGGAACCGAATTCACGTATGACCCAGCGCTCCAACATGGCAGGGTAGGGAGCAGGCACCTTGTCTTCTCTAAGAGACGAGAAGGCAGGGGCGTGATTCTGGCTGAAGGTGTGGGGGTGGCTCTCTTGAGAGCACCTTCTCATCAAAGGGTGACAGCTTTGAGGTCATCGGATGGGGGAGCTCCTGTGGAGGATCTCAGGAAGGAACAAGTACACTGCGGAGTGGGAAGGTGAGTTCGCTGGGGACTAGGCGGCCTTGGCTGGCAGAAGTGGTGTCCTCAGGGGACCGTGGCTGTGATGGCAGAGGAGCCCCGGCACTGCTCCCTTCCCAATGGCCTAGCAGCTGGTGAGGATTGGTGCTTTCTGGGTACAAAGGCTGTTTTCCAGGGAAGAGGTATAGTATTTGGGGGTATGGGCTTGGTCATTCTGATATTTTGGGTTGTTTTCAAAATTTTAGGTAATTGGTAGGTTTTTTTGGAGGGGGCAGTGTTTGAGAGACATGGTCTCACTGTGCAGTTCAGGCTGGTGTTCAATTCACTATATAGCCCAGAGTGGCTTCAAACTCACAGCAATCTTGCTGCCTCAGCCTCCCAAGTGTTGGGATTACAAGTTGGAGAGTGAGAAATGCCATGGTGGTGGAGGCTGGCACCGAGTGTGGCCGTCCTGAGGGAGGAAAGGACAAAGGTTACATCTCCTGATGCCTCCTGGAGCCTGGCTGGTGGACAGCAGTGAGCACGGGCTGTTCTTGACTGCTGGGCTGGCGTTAGCACCGCTGGAGGTCTGCAGGGAACGCACAGGAGGCAAGGCTGTGAGCCAGGCACACGCGGGTGTGTGGCGTGAGGCGAAGAATTGCTCACAGAAAGAATTTTTCTCAGATTTTTAGTGCTTCAGGAGAATGAGAATAACATGAACAGATCTTGTAGGTGCTCCAGGCTGACAAGATGATTGTGGGAAGGTTCTCAGAAACGAGACCTTGTCAAGATATTGTGTGAAGACGCAGGCCCGCAGGCAAAGCTGTGCTGCGGTTGGGAGTTTAGTCTGAATTGGAGCTTCCGCTGGAGTGGGGCAGCACTGATCAAACCAAGCTGCTCACAGAACAAAGAGAGAAGCAAACTCGTATTTATTTGCTCATGTGAAATAAATTCAAGCCAGAGGCACCATTGCAAAAGATGTTTATTATGTGAGTACCAGCAGATGCTTCTTAGCTACCCTAGCGGCTGTTGAATTTTAGTGGAGGTAGCACCACTATCCTGTGCCAACACTCTAGGCTATAACTCCAGCATTCTGGGAGTCTGAGGTGCAAGGATAGCAAGTTCCATCCCAGTGGGGGAAACTGAGACCCCGTCTCAACATAGATAATAAAAAACACTGGGAATGTAACTCAGTCCAAAGGTCTATATATAATTGCCAGCAAAACCAGTAGGAAAATAACTATGTTTGCCCAAGTTTTGTGCCATCCAAAGTTTGATGTCTACTCAGAGCATGTGAAGCCAAGGGGGTTATTTAGATTTTTCCCTTAGCAACAAGTCCCTGTTCTGTGTTGACCTCCTGCTTCTGTGGCTTTATCGGACTCTCATGACAGGTCTGTTGAAAAGAGTAAAAGGTTGTAGAAGCAGCATACATGACACCAAGGGATCATAGGTGATGACACAGTGTATCCCCAAATGACTAAAGTCCAGAGCTCCATTAAGAAGGATACTGTCTGTCTTATTTTTCTCTCAATGCTGAGACAAAATACCTGACACCCAGAGTTAAGGGGAAAAACATTTATTTAGCTCACAGTTTGTAGAAGTTTCAGTCCATAATCAACAGGCTGCAAAGCAGGGTGGAACATGGCAGAGGGGTAACAATTCGTGGTGGCAGAAGACAGCAAAATCAACAAGTAAGGTAGGGATGAGTCTCTGTCTGTCCCATATAGTGTATGCAGGCTGCTCACCCTAAGGCTAGTATAGCACTCGAACCCTTAATCCTATCCAGAACTACACCAAACCAATCAGTGAATTGATTTAGTAATCAAACACCCTTATTCCCAACATCACACATTCTAGATTTATTCACCTCTGGAAAAGCCCTATGACCACATGAAGCTTTGGGGAGACATCTAGATATGTCATAACACTGCCTATGTGGAAATAGTCTGATGGATTTGCAGCTGTACCTGTGTCTTATTTACTTCCTTTATTGCTGGGACAAAATACCCAGCACCCAAAACTAAAGAAGCAGTTTATGTTGGCTCACATTTCAGTCCAGAGTCAGCTGGCTTTAAGGCAGGACAGCATGGCAGAGGGGCATGGCGGGAGGAGAACTGCTCACAGCATGGCGGACAGGAAGCAGAGAGAGCAAAGGGATGAAACGGGGAGTGAGATAGACCCAGGCCTTGCTACCAACCCGACCTCACCTCCTAACTGCAAGTCAGCCAGGAGCCTCCATAATTAAATCCTATTGTGAAAGCCCCACCTAGGAGACTCTGGGCCATGTCTAGCTGTAGACTGCAACAAGAGAAGCCGGCTTATCCACCGCAACAGAAATCCTCGAGGACACACAAGGTCTTTTCATGAAAGAAGGCAGTGCCAGTGTTGGTAGGGGAGGGTTCAGAGCTCCATTATGCATCCTTCTGTCCCAGCTCGGATGCTTCATGTGAACAGTCAGCTGGCAGTATAACTCTGCTTGGGCTTAAACTCTCCAAGAGTCTGTCATACTCTTGAGAGGATCTGTGTTTCGAAGTCCAGTTGTTGAGCTCAGTAACTCACATGTGAGGGGGTCTGATAAGATTCACACCAAGTTCTCAGATCAGACGTATGTCCTACACCCTAAAGTAAGGAGATTTTACTTCAAATTGTCCCTTATGAGGAGCGAGCAAATGTCCCACTCCCCAAAGGAGAGGGCACTATACCACAAAAACGGAGCGGTGTGTAAGTGTTCGGAATCATTTCAAAGCTGCACAACACAGATGAAAGCTGTTTACTGGCAATGCAGCCCTTAGTCATTGTAGGGTCTCTGTCTTTTAGTCTTCCCAGTGAGAGAACAGGACGCTTGCGCTGAGGACCTCCGGTCAGCAGACGCTGCCAGCCTGTCAGTGTTCATTCCTAACAACCTTCGGCAATTTCCTTTTCCTTGGCTGCTCAGTCACCTACTGTTCCCCAGCCGATCCTTTTTCACCCTTTCAAATGTACATTCATGGCTGCACTTCTGTACAGATAACAGTGAGGTTCAGTTCCAGTGGGAGCTCGTCCCGAATGTAATATTTCAGTGGTATGTTTTTGGGTCCCTAACAAACACTACTAGAACAGGACCCATGGCTGTGGATTTAGCTCCCTGTAGGACTAATATGTATCCTATCAGTGACACTGAAAAACTAAAATAAAACAAAAAAACCACTGAAAATTTAGCAAATAAAGACATTAAACAATTTTTTAAAATCCAGAGCCAACTATGGCAAAAAACAAAACAACAACAAAAAAAACAGACACAGAAAGCAACCCACTGGCTCGCTGCCCTGGTAAGTGGCTGTATTCTGGCAGGCTGCAGCAGTCCCAAGGCGAGAACGAATAGCGCTTCCTGAGATCCATGCCATGCTGGAACTTGGGGCACTGGGAAAGAAAGCAGCCCACTCGCTTGCCGCCCTAGTAAGTGGCTGTGAGCCTCAAACATCCCCTCCCTGCCCCCCCCCCAGTTGGCAAGTGGGAGCCAGAGGTCTGAGCATCTCTTTGGGGGCTGACCATATGCAGTATAGCAAATGAGGGGGATTTCCTCCTGCCATCTCTTTGAAGGCAAATATTTTATCACTGTTTTGCTTTGTTCTGATTAATGTTATTGCTCTATTCAATATTCTGTTTTAATAAATTCTGTAATGTCCTGTATTTCCTTTGATTTTGCTATACCTGATTGAAAAAACAACGATTGTGAAGATAACAACATATACTAGTACCTATTATTGTTATCCTGGTAACCTGCTGTGAAGTTCTGTACCAATTTCACTACACTGTCTCAATTGGCTTTGTTCCATCTTGTGCTGTTGTGTTTTAGTATCTTCAAAATCATAAAAAAATTTAAAAAAATAAAAAGGAAATAACAACAAAACAGATGAGTAAGGTACTGAGCAAGCTGAAACATGATATAACTAAACAGATAATGGACTTAAAAAACAAAAGGAGGAAAAGAAAATGCTCTAAAGGATATAACTGTATGTATGTTTAAATGTGTAGGATTGATAACCATATTATTATGTTTTCATTGGATCATTGAACAGAACTGTTTGCAGCCTCACTGTTTGAATGTCCACTTTGTATGCCTTAATTTTGTAACTTGAACAACTATTTCTAAGAGGACAACATGTAATTTATCAGCTAGTGATTTCTTACTGTTTATTTTTTTGAAATTCTGTATTATTTCTACCCTTTTTTTCTGTTTTGCTTTTTTCTCTTTAAATAAAATTAAGATACATATATATATAAAATAATAATTTATTACAAGTTTTTTCTTCACCAAATGAAGTTTACCAATTCTCACTGCTCTCTCAACTGAAAATCAGGTTTTCATTCATTACATTACAAAAGGTAACAGCATATGAAAATCAACCAAAACAAGAGTGATTTAGCTGTTTCCAAGTCCTCCTGTCCACTTGGTTAATCTTTCTTTAAAATCAAAAGGCCTGGGGGGAGAAGACAAGATGGCGGACTGGTAGGTAGCAGGAGAGAGACCCTCTCTGAGAGAGACAGCTCAAATTCCAGAATAAAACACCCTGGAGAGACCCAAACAAAGAGAGATGGACTCTCACAACCCAGGAAGTAACTAAAGTGCAAAAAACCACTCGAATATGAGGTCCTGGGGCTACTATTAGTGAAGATAAGATCAGCGAGCACGGCGCCCTCCTCGAGCTGCCTGAACCCTGCCCGACCTGAATAAGCGATCTGCACTGAAGCGACTGGCTTGAGCCCCTGGAGCGCAGAGCTGAACAGCCCTGCGTGCAGCTTGCCTGGACCAGCCCTGCACGTGACCCACCCAGAGGCACCGTGAATTCCCACCGCAGCCGCGCTGAAGTGGGAGGTTGGGGAGCAAAGCAGTTCTCCGGGACTGGCATCAACACGTAGTGAGTGATGGGAATAAGACCCTCCCATGGGAAAGGGGAAACTGACTGGAAGACATGTTGGATTTGGGCAGGACAGCCCTAAATCCATAAGGAAGTGGCTTCAGCTGGTTGCTCCCCTCGCCAAGCGGATTGGTGGAATCTGCTTGGACTAGGCCGTGCCCCTGGCAGGGACCCAGTGAGTCACTACAATATTACTTCCCTGAGATCAGTGCACACTGATGCAGTGAAGGCCTGCAAAGGTTGACTGGCCTGGAAGGGAGGAGCTGGCGCACACTGCCCATGGGTGAACTCTAATCCCTGATAACCTATTGAAGAGGGCTAAAGCTCCTAGCCTGCGCCCTCTAGAGGAGCCTTAACCAACAAGAAAAGGGTC
>PVJX010047782.1:0-11727 GCA_004027295.1 Dolichotis patagonum
TTCAAAACCAGCCCGGGGCACAGAGTCACCCCAAGGCCAACCTGAAACGCACAGTGAGACCCTGTCCCAAAAATCAACTGCCAAAATATAAAATAAAACAATATTGTTTTTTCTATGACTTTTACCAGAATATTTATTATAGAGGCCTGGAATCAAGGAGTATGATTTGAAGTAATCCAGGTGCCACGCTTTTGCACACTGTGTAGAATTCTGATTGAGGTAGCCACAGTAGGAAGATACAGTGAAAGGCATTTCGTAACAGAGGGAGGAGAAAAGCAAATACAAATAGATAAGCCTTGGGGCCGGGGTTGAGCTCCAGGGAGAAGCGCTCGCCTGGCGGCAGCAGACCCAGCACCACACACATGCACGCGCACACACACACCACATGCTGCCCCCACGCGTTCAGGACGCTGCTGTCTGAGACCCGAGTTCCCGCATTCCCCTCAGCGGCTGAGCAGTGTCTACTTGTCATTTCATAGAGGTTCTCACGAAGCCTGTTTGGTCCAATCGCGAAGAGAGCAGGCAGCGTGCCGCGGCAAGGGTCGCGTGGGATGAGCTGGCAGCCGGCTCGGGGCTGGTCCCAGCTGCGCTGCCAGCCCGGCAGGGCACTTTTCCTACAGGTGCGGTACCTCCTTCCCTGGAGCGGCCCCAAAGCCGGTGTCAAGGCGGCCCCTGGGTGGTGGCCGGGGAGGGTGGAGCCTTCACTAACTGTGTTTTCTGTCCTCTGGATGCTGGGTGGCTGGCAGGAGGCGGGGGAGTGTCCTGCGGGGCCACGGAGTTCTAGAGGCAGCAGATGACCTGGGGATGGCGCGGGAGGGACGCGGCTGGAACACATGTCTCTCGGGCAGGCCGGCCAGCCAGAGCCCACAGCCGGCCACGACTTCCGCCGGCTCCCACTCCCACTCCTGGCCACGTCCACAGGTGCTGTCACCACGCTGCCCCTGTGCCCCAGAGCCTGCTGGGATTCCCCAGCCTCACCACCCCGAGCCTGGCTGCCTCACCTTTCCGCAGAGCCTGCAGACAGCCCCGTCCCCTCTGCTGCTGCTGGGCCTCTGGGAGCTGGGGTGCTGAACCCGTGGAGCGGTAACAGGCACTACCCCCCTGCGTGGCCTCCCCACACCACAGTGATAAACGGACCTGGGGTGCTGGAAGCGGGGAGGAGTCAGAGGGCACTTGGGAGAGGTGGGTGAGAGGAGTGGGCAGTTGGCAGGGAACAGTGTTTTCTTTGTCTTTTTGAGACAGGGTCTCACTGTGTAGTTCAGGCCGCCTCGTGCTCACTTTGTAGTCCAGGCTGCTCTTGAATTTGCAGTGATCCTCCTGCCTCAGCTTCCCGAATGCTGGTAGGAACAGTGTTTTCTTAAATCGCTGTAAGGCTGACTTAGCAGGGATGGGGAAGATTAAACGTGAATCTGTAATACATACACGAGACTTTACAAGCGGCTTCCCGGAGCTGTGGGGCAGGAAGGCTGTCCCAGGAGAGTCTGGGGACACAGGTCAGAGTCTGAAGACTGCTCAGTGCGGGGCGGGGGACCCCTCTCTGCAAAGACAGAGCTTCTGGTGTAGAGTGAGAGGCAGACGCCACCCCAGAGAGCCCAGTGCTCAGGAGTTGGGGGGCCTGTGAGGCACTTGGAAAGTGGTAACGAGAAGACACACCTGCACCCCAGCCATGCACACACACGTGGAGACAGCATGGCCCCCACATCTGGACACCCAGACACAGAAGCCTCCAGAGGCGCCAACGTGAACCACAAGACTCGGCTTAGTGCCCAAAATCATTTAAAATACTGTATCCGATGACCTTCGGCTCACGCGCGTAAGATGTAGGTAGACCGAGAGTGAAATTCAGGGACTGGGTCGCATCTTAGGGCATCTCATCAAGAACGTGCAAATCCTCCCACCCCTCAGTTCCCCTGGTCCCAAGCATTTCAGGGATGGGACCCTCAGACCGACAAGGCACATCGAAGAGTCCCACATACCTCCCCACGCGGCAGAGAGACGTCATATCTACCGTCTCGCCCGCCTGCACGGCGCAGTCCCCGGAGCCCCACTCACGATGCTGCAGGAGCAGCCCAGAGCGCCTCCCCCTTCCAGGCCAGAGCTCGGCACCCACCGGGCTGCCGCTGTGTCCTCCTGCCCAGCCCACCCCCCCCGTGCCGTCCCTGTGGCCTCCACAGCTGTGACTGCTCCAGGCCCAGGCCGGGCCCATGGAGCTCTCCGAGCAGGTTTATACTGCGGCGACCCTGAAGGTTGTGATGGAACCCACAGCTTCCTGTCGGCAGCCTGGTGTGTGGGAGGGGGCACTGGAGCATGATACGCGTCCCACTCATCACTGCCCGGGCAGACGCCACACAGTACCAGCGGTGACAGCGCGCGGTGACGGTTTACATGTGTGCTGCGCTCTGCCTCGCTTTCTTCCTCGAGTGTCCTCCTCTCACTGCTGAGAGGTCGCCCGAGTAGAGCCTCAGGCGGGCCTTGGGGCGTCCCAGAAGAAGGGTGGGACCTGCAGGAGGGGACAGTGCTGTGGGGTCACCGGCCTGAAGCCCCTGAAGCCCTTCCCTCCGGACGAGATTCTGAGCCGGGGTCCTGACCCTGCATGGGCCTCACCAGCACGAGTGTCTGGGTCTTGGTGTTTAACAAAAAGTTAAAAAACAATGCACATAGGAAATAACTTGTAAAGTAAGGTTATAAAGGAGTACCTTTTTGTACAGCTGCAACACGTTTGCAGTTTAAGCTATTATTAAAGCAGAGTGAAATAGTTAAAGATTAAATAGTTTATAAAGCAGAAGAGGCTGGACAGGTGGAGGGTACGTCATTACTGGGGGGAGAAGGAGCGTCTGGTGCCCCCAGAGTAGCGGGCTGTGCGGTGTTCACGAGCTCCTTCCTGCACCCAGAGTTCAGACGCTCTCACTGTTCCCTGGTCACCCGGTCACCAGCGCCGAGCCAGCTGCACGGTGGAGGCCCAGGGACCCTGGCTGCCTGCCCTGTGCCAACTGCACATGGGGACCCTCTGTTGTCACCTAGTGATGCAGCCCCCTCTGGATACAGACGGCTGGGAGGGGTTGGAGGCCTTTGAAGAGAGACCCGGACATGGAGTTGAGGCCAGGACACAAAACCAAGGCCCAGACACAGGCTGGCCACAGCTCCCAAGGCCTGGCATGTGCATGGCTGGGGCTCCCAGACTTGAGGACAGTGGCAATGTCTCCTCCAGGACAGATGCACAGCTGGCTGTCTGGGGGCTGACGGGGCCTGGGGAGGCCTCCTCGGCACTGCTGTCCTGTCCTCCTCCCACCCCACCCCAGGCCAGGGACCCTGCAGGGGTGACAGCCCCCCGCCTCCCCAGCACATGGACCTCTGGGCACAGCTGCTGAGGACAGGCGGAAACGTTGCAGTGTGACCTCGGTGTGGATGGGCCCATGGCGCTGGGCCTCTGCTTCTTTCCTGCTCCCGCCTGGACCCCTGCTGGGCACAGTGGCCATGGCAGCTCAGGTCCCCTGGGCTTTCAGTTCGGAGGGCTCGACACTCACCGGAAACAGGCATGCAGGCAGTTACCGTGGACCTGGGGTCTCCCTGCCCCTCACCTCACACTGCGCCTGCTCCCTGCTCCCGCCTTGCCCTTCTCTCGGATAGGCGCCCTGAATTCTCTGATCCGCACCCTGGTTTCCCCCTGTGTCACGGGGCCAGTTTTGGCCTCAGGGCCTCAGCCCTGCCTTCCCTACCCACTGTTCCTCTCCAGTGGCCCACACGCCCGTCCATACCCACCACTAGGAGGCCACAGTGCCTCCCGCCCCAAGGACAGCATGTGTAGACAGGCCCTGAGGCTCTGTGTGCCCCTCTCTGCCCCAGCCAGGTTCCACAACGTGGCGGCCCCTCCATGAACCTGACCAAGTGGACGGATGACTTTCCCTGCCTTCTTTGCTAAGCAGCATGTGGGAAGTTTCTGCCATTAACACAGCTTACTTTTCCAATAAGAAAAAAGGTCTGTTTAAAAAGTAAGGGACATTTTATGTACATGGTTCTCGTTTCCTGGACGTGATGGGTGGGAAGGCAGACGAAGTCGCTGACAGGAGACTCAGTGGGCTCATGGGGGTGCCGACCGGCCGGGCTGCTGTTTCAGGCTGGGTCCGGATGGCAGCCAAGGCCTCTGGGAAATCAGGGGACTGGAATCCAGTCCTTCCTCTGGTCACGGAAGCCACTGACTAATTTAAGCCCAGGGCAAGCCGCTCCTGCTTTTAGTAATTCCCAACCCTTTCCAGCGCAGCTGCCGGGCGCCTCCCGGCACGAGGTGCACATTAGCGCCGAGCACCTGGGAAGGGAGGTGTCAGAAGTCCAGCCCCTCCTCAGGGCGTGCACGCAGTCTCGGTCCCCCGAGTCACCGCCATGATTCGGGCTCCGTCAGCTTCCGGCGGGGTCCGACCCGCACCTGTTCCAGGTTCAACTCCTCTGCGTCGTGTTCTCTGGAAGTCTGGACCATGCAGAGGGTGACAACTTGGATGGCACCAGGTGATTCCCCCTCCTCAGGCCCCGACCAAACACCCGTCCTCCAGCTTTGGCGTCAGCCCTTCCACGGAGGAGACGGGACCCGCTCTCCACTCTGCTGGAAACTCGCAGCGCCTCCGTAACCCCGGGCTTGGGCTCAGCCTCCACTGGGATGTGCAAAGGCTGGGAAGGCTCGACAGGCAGCAGAACCCACAGGACACGTCTCTTACTGCAGGTGCTGAACGCAGTTTGACGAACACTTGGAGACAAGAACTTCGGTGTCTGGCCTGACACCCCGGCGCTCCCTGCTTCTCCCCATCTGCAGTCCTTCCAGCCATGCCCAGGCTCAAACGTGGCTCCTTGCTGCCACTGGCCCCTGGCACGTGCTGCTCTCACTTTTTGCAGTTCTCTGTGTGGCTTGCACCCACCAAGCCCCACCCCAGCGTCAGGGACCCCAGGGAGGAACGGGTCAACTGATGCTGTCACGTGCATGCCATGCTGCTGTCCCACAACTGGTGTCTGCTGCTGGCCCCCTGGGACAGGAGGCATGCCTGTCCTCTAGTGTTCCTGGCCCACAGCAGGGAGCTCCCCAGGTCAGAGACACTGGGTCACCGTGTGGGGGAGGAACAGTGACTCCGGGGCTAGTGGCCGAACGTTTCTTGGGCCCGGGATGCGCCACACTGCGTGGGCCCACGGTGACAAGCGGGGTGCCCACAGGTGGGGCACTTTGGTGCCTGGAGTACAAAGCAAACTGACATCCTCTGCTGCATGGCCCACGATGTCGTCATGAGTGTGACCCCGGGAGACCTGAGAGCCTGCTTTGGTACAAGGACGAGTCGTCATCCTTCAGCCCTGAGTCACACACAGGGCTTTGCACCCTGACCACTGGGGGAAGTGCACGATGCACATTGGTTATTCTGGTCCTGATGGCTCCTTTAGGAAGCCTTCCTGACTCTCCTAATGCTGGCCAGAGTGGCAGGAGCAGACGGTGGCCGCAGAGCAGGGCTGGGGCAGGGGGAAGTTGAGGCAGCTGCAGACGCCCCTCTGGCCTCAGCTGGTGAAGGCAGAGCTGGGGTCATGGGCCCGTGTCCTGCCCCCATCTTGCCCCTGCTTCCGGGAGCCTGGGGCGGGGCACCTGCCCACTGGGACCACTGTCCCTGCCCTGTAGGGGGGCAGAAAGATCTGTGCCCCGTTTGCCTTGTTGGAAGGGGGGGGGAACAAATGGCTGGGAGCCACGTGTTCCCCAAGAGAGGCCCTGTCTGGGACTCCAGGGACCCAGCCCTGGGTGCAGGAATGCGTTTACACTGTCCAGGACTGAGGGCTGAGGCGTGAGGGCCCGTGAGAGCGGGCTGCAGCGGATTGTAGGAAGGAGCCGGGTGCATGGGCTGGGTCTTCCCCAGTTTGCCAAGTGGGGGTGATGGTAACTATATGTAGGAGAACCCTTGGCCAGGCTGGCACCGGGATTTAGGCTAACACAGCCTGGATGCACACAAGTGACTTCAGATGGGAACAGACTCGGCGGGCCCTGGGCTCAGCAGCCTCCACCATGTGGTGGGCCTGTAGCAGGCAGTCGGAGGCCCTCAGAGGAGAGGGCCGAGCCAGACAGGAAGCTGCACGCTGAGCCTGCCCTGGTCCCTGGCCCGGTAGCTGCTGTGTAAACCCGGCCCTTACAGCTCCCGCCTGTTCGGGAACCAGTTCCTTAAAATACCCCCCTACACACACACACACACACACACACACACACACACACACACACACACAACGTTGGTTCTGCCTTGGGGGACCCTGGGGACACGGGTGATCGCCCACGGGCCTGGTGTCACGGTGAGAAGCACCTGATCAAATCAGCTCCCCAGGGTGTTTGTGGTGTGGGTGGGCATAGCCACCCCAACGTCAGGGTAGTGAGAGGCAAACTGTTCTCCTGTCCCCAGCAAGGGGACACCAGGCGACTGTGCACATCCATTCACTCACGATGAAACTGGGTCGCTGCAACCACGCCAGCCCCAGGCAGTGGGCAGCCGGCCTGCCCTCCCAGGGCATCTGGACTCCAGATGTGGAGAGAAGCCGAGGCAGGGACAGCACATGCGGCTGCTTCTCCAGAGGGAGCCAGACCTGTGCTGGGACCACAGGGAAGTGGCCGCTGTGGCTCAGGGGAGCATGGAATGGGCGGCTAAGATGCCAGCTCTGCAGTGTCCTCGAAGGCCACCAAGAGCTGGGCACAGAGGCACCAGTCCTGGGCCCTGGAGCAAGCACCCCCAGGCCCTCCCAGGCCTCCCTGCAGGAAGGATTGGCGGCCGGCACAGGACGGAGCTGCCGGAAGATGTGCCCTGGCGTGCGCCTCCTCTCACCCCAGCATCCCGTCTGGTCTAGGAAAGCCCCGGCCCAGCAGGGGGTCAGCAGCAGCAGGGTCCAAGTTGGACCCACGGCAGAGCCAGGGACTCCGGAGACCACGAGGGGGAACGCCCCGAGGCTGGCTCTGGGTGGGACTCTTCGGGGTCACCCGTACACACCCCGCAGGGGTGGCGGCTTCCCGGTCTCCACCAGGCTGCTGAGAGCTGAGGCCTCACCACAGCGTCAGGAGCACTCGCAGTTCGTGTGCTTCCTGCAGAGCCCCTTCGTGTCCTCAAACGCCAGCGTCCTTTACATTAACAGCAACACGACGGCACCTCCTCGCTGGTGCCCAGTAACGGAGGAGGAAGGCAGGCCAGGGACAAGTGGAGGACCGGACGGCCGTGGAGCCAGGGTGCGGCCACCCCGGCGAGGAGGAGTCGGTGTGGGCGGCCTGTGCTCTCGGGAGTGAGAGCTCATCTGAAGGAAGGGACCCACTTCCCCGCCCCTTTGTATTCCTGCTGCCAAGGTTAGCAGACAGACTGGTAAGCGAGGGAACACAATCGGTATTTATTAGATTAAAATGCACCACGGAAAGCACTTACATTTCCATATCAATGGCAGGCGCCCTCGGAGGGCACCGCCAGGGTGGGAACAATGACGGTTGTATTACTAACAGCCGCCACCTCAGACTTTAGCACAAGCAGGAAAGTGAAAACCCCCAGGAGGCAGCATGGGGGGAGCCGCAGGACGTGGGTTCGGCACAGAGCTGAGTCCCGGCGGTGAGGTGGAAGCGGGCGCAGGTAATGGGACCATGGGCTCTCACGGACTTGCGCACAGCAAAGGAAACAGTGGAGGAAGTGAAAGGCGACCTACGAACGGGAGGGACGGTTCGAGACTCTGGTGCCTGAACAGTGGCGATGTCAGAGAATATAAAGGGCTTAAAAGACAAGAAGAAAGCAACTAGCCTGATTCAAAAATGAGCAAAGGACCTAGCAGACATTTCCCCGAGGAGGGGTGAGTGGACTCGAAGCACAGGGAAGATGCTTCCCATCACTGCAGGCTCTAGATGCAGACCCCCGCCACGGAGGCACCCCACCCATCGCCCTCGAGGACGCCACCGTGGCAACCAACCCCCGCCAGACAAGGTGAGTGCTGGTGAGGGCGCAGGGCAAGCGGGACCTCTGCCCCAGCTTGGGACTGTAACACGATGCAGTCATGATGGAGGACAGTATGGAGGTTCTCCAAACATTAAAAACAGACAACAACAGAAATAAGTCACCAATAGAAGCAAATTAAAAATAGGATTGCCCTCATGTGCCAGTGAGGCTAGAATGCCAGCTTGATTGGGTCGTAAGCTGGCCAGGGCATTAGGAAGGCACATGCTGGGTGTGTCTGGCAGGTCGTGGAGGTGCAGCCTTGGTGTCCCTATCTGCTCCTCTCCTGCTCTGCTCCCCTGCTCTGCGTCCTGGCCGCCGTGAGCTAAGCAGCTTTGCCCCACCATGCCCTTCCGCCACGATGTTCCTGCCGTGGAGCCCAATAAAACTCTGCCCTCTGAACGGCAGGTGTCAGGTGAGTGGTCCAGCATGGGAAAACTGGCTAATACAGAACAGTATCCAGCAGCCCTACAAATGGATACGGACCCAAAGGAACCGAAAGCACGATCTTGAAGAGGTGCTCGCATGTCTATGTTCATAGCAGCATTGCCCTCAACTGGTAAAAGGCGGAAGTAACTTAAGTGTCTGGTGATGGATGAATGGATATGAAAACCACACGCACTACACACATAAATCAGATCTTCCTTAGTTTTCAAAGAACATTTTGACGTGTATGGATAAACTTGGCATGACCCCAGCAGCGCGCGGGACCCATGCTGGTCAGAGGCGGGGAAGGCGTGTTACAGCGTCACCGTCACCGCGTAGTGGGCAGGGACCTGCAGTTTCACAAAAGGAAGAGTAGCTACTGCAGTGGTGCCGTCCCTGCCCTGGCTCGGAACGGGCTCCTCGGCAGTGTGGCTTTGTGACCCTCACAGTGGCCACCAGGGGTCCTCCTGAGGTCAGCGACGCATCAGCCTTCCTCTCAGAAGGAAGGGAAGTTTCAGGGACACACATCGCGCCCAGGCTCACGGGCACCCAGCAAGGCGCAGGCGCTGGGGTCAGACCTCGCCCCACACCCCACGCCCCACACCTGTGTGCCGCTGGAGGAGCCGGCTAGGTGACATCCCCAGAGCCATGCATGGGACCACGGCATCTTTTCCTCCAAGGAGGCACGTGGGGTCAGAGGCGGGTCAGCTGATTTGGGACCAGAGATAGGTGGCCGGTGGTGGTTCCTGTGGCCCAGTCAGAGGAAGGTGGTACCATGGATAAGCATGGCAGATATTTAAATTTTAAAAGTGTATTGCAGTAAAAGACCTTGCAAGTAATCCGCTCACTTGTGACACCCTCTGCCCACCGTCCTTGTCACAGTCCGCAGCAGCTCTGTGGCCCTCTTTCCTGGGTGTATTCATTGTGCTGTGCTGTCCTGGCTGCCTCCGGGGCCTGAATGGATTCAAAATGTTGAGCTGTCACCATCATTTCGACTTTGGGAGATTCGGTGCATAAGGTGGATTAGGACATACTGTCACGCTTTTACCAGTTGCCTATCTGTTGGATGGTACTCACTAGCAGTACTCACCGTATCTGTTATCACATCATGTAAAGACACTCATGAGAAAGGACTTCCACAGCCAGGCAGGGTGGTGCACACCTATAATCCTAGTATTCAGGAGGCTGAGGCAGGAGGATTCCTGTGAGTTCAAGGCCAGCCTGGGCTACATAGTGAGTTCGAGGCTAACCTGAAATATGTAGTCAGATCACGTTTCAAAGCCCAAACCAAAAGGAAAAGAACTTCCATAGCTGCTTCAGAGAGTGACAAGAATGACGGGATGAGGGTGTTTGAAGCAGGGGGTACTTTGAGGAGTGTCATTGAAATATGCCTTTTCCTGTATTCATTGTGAAATTTAAGCACCCACTGTATATTCCGATCACTCCCTACACGTTTCTAACCCAGCAGTGGGGGCACCTTGGAGACTGGGGACCCGCAGCACCTCAGAAGTGACAACTCAGAGGTCCGTTTCCTGCAGTCCCATGTCCCTCAGCCTCTTATTTTGAGTCACGAAAGAGAAGGAGAGGTCAGCACTCACGGGAGTGGGGCACTTCGGGGGCCTCGTGATCTCCGCATCTCCCCACAGCAGTGAGGAGCCAGGGTTCCGGTCGCCATGCAGCCTGCAGGGACTCAAGTCCCGGAGGACGCCCGCCCCCGGGGGACCGCCGGCCGCCAGGGTGCCGCGCTTCGGCTTGGCTTCGGCGCGCTCCGCGGGTCCCGCACAGCCCTCCCGCGCCGCCGCCTCCACGCTGGGCTGGGCGCCCTGGACCCCAACAGACTCCCAGGAGCCCGGGGCCCTTCCCGTCTCCCTGCTCGCCGCGGGGAGCTGTCCGCGGTGCTGAAGCGGCGCTCCCGCCGGGGACACTGCCCAGCACCCTTTCCGTCTCTCCGTAGCGAACCCCACACCACAGCGCGGGGAGGAGGGACAGCATGGCAGTCTCGGACGTGCTCCCTGGGCCTTCAGTGCCGCTGCCCAGGGCACAGCCAGGCTGGTGGCGAGAGGCGCCCCTGCCTCTCCTCCTTCCCTCCCCTCTTCCACCTCTCCATGCCAGGCTGTTCCCAGGCCACTGCTCAGCCAGCAGCTCTTCTGGAGGCCTGAGGAAGCCTCCACCAGGGCCCTCCTGGGCGCCACCAGCCTCTGCCCCGTGCGCCACAGCTATGTCCAGGAGTCACCTTTGTCTTCTTGCCTCGGCCCCTAGTTTAAAAAAAAAAAAAAACGACCGATTTAAAAGAGGATACAGAGCCCAGAGGAGACCAAACTGCAGCTAGGTAAAAGCATCTGTCTGTTTGGAAGTAATCATTCAAGTGGTGCAGTGGATCTGTGCATATTTAGATGCAACGTTCCTAAAAATTGATTGTTAATAAAAAAATTTCTGCCGGCAAAAATGAGGACTCCCTTTCCCCGCAGCGTCATTCCAAAGCAGATCTCCTGGCTAGAGCAGTCCTGTGTCCACTCGAAGCGCCCACCCTGCGTGCCCTGCACTGTGAACTTGACGTGCAAATGCCGACTTCTGCTGTCCACAGAGTCAAAGCTGAAGAGACTTCCGTCCTGTGTCTTTTCTGACAATCTCCTCATGCTCAAGTGTGGCTATGTGCAGTCCCATGGGGGACACACTGAGACCCAAGCTTGGGGATTGGGCACGTCCCTGTGCCTCTGAGGCTGGCTGTGTGGTGCAGGTTGGCCTGACCAGCTGGTTGTTCTCAGGAAAATGCTGTTTCTTAGGGGAAATAGTAGAAATGTGCTCATTCCAAGCCTTCACAGACGCAGCTTAATCTCAGTACTAACCAGGTCAGAGCTTAGAACTCAGACTGGCTAAAGATTCGTTGCACCGAGATCATTTAGAAATGCCACACATGGTGATGATTAAAAGCAGACTTGCCTTTAGTTCGTTAATCATTACTTTCAAGTTCTCTTCAGACGGTGCACCGCTGATTACCAGCTCCTGGGAAAGAGCTTGTCCTGCCCCACCCCGTGTGGCCAGACTCTTCTGTCCTGCCTGCTCCTCGCCCTGAGCGACCCACACAGCACTCAGTCCCTGCTCTTCATTGGCCTCCGGTCACCAGGCTCTGGGTTCTCCTCCACTATATGGGCTCCGCCAATTGGTCTCTGAGTCCAATCTGCTGCATCACCTCAGGCCGAACCTGTGCTCCGGCCCTGTCCCTGGCCTCCACGTGGCAGGGCTCTTCACGAGTCCATGGTGTCACTGCTGTGTGCTCTCCACGGCCTGAAGGACCCCAGCGTGGGCTGAGTCCCTGGGCTCTGACACCAGTGTGCCACAT
>PVJX010047783.1:0-11735 GCA_004027295.1 Dolichotis patagonum
TTTTGTCTCTCCAATCATCTTTTGGTGGCTGTATAGGCTGCTCAAATTGTGCTGCTATAAACATTGGCTTGCAAGTATCACTGTAGTATGATGAGTTAACCTCTTTGGGGAAGATATCTAGCAAGAAGATAGCTAAGTCATATGGAATTTCTAATTTCAATTCTTTGAGAAATCTCCATATTGATTTTCATAATGGTTGTACTTAGTTTGTATTTCCACCAACAATGCAGCAGTGTCCCCTTTTCACCACAGCTATGCTCGAATTTGTTATTGTTTGATTTCCTAATGATTGTCATTCTTCCTGCATTAAGATGGAATCTTTTCCTCTTTCAGTATTTAATTTCCTATAATTTTGTTTTGAAATTCTGTATCATTGTTTTGTTTTTAAAATTTAAAAATTTAAAAAAAGACAGAATCTTAACATTGTTTTAATTTGTATTTCTTTAATGGCCAGAGATGTTAAAAATTTGTTCATAATTTTATAGATTAAAAAATAATGGTCTACTTCACACCAGCTGAATTAAATCAGCATGGTACTGAATGTAGATGGCCCACCTGAGAAAAGTTGCAAGCATAAATAGAGATGTAGAGAATAAGAGCAAGGTGTTGTGAGTTTTCCTAAGTGTTGCTGTTTGGAGCCATTGGTTCTCCTGGAAGAGGTTGTCATGGCTAGCTTCCCTGATATGAATTCAGTCATTATCATCAGAGGAGTTCAGGACCTTGTTGCTGAGACTGGCTGTGGTTCACTTTGAGGGGTCTTTGCTCCTTATATTGAGCATTGCTTCATGACTCCAGAGGGGAAGATGTGTGCTGTTTAAGCTCCAGGAGAATCTTGTCACTCTGGCTTCCTGGCAAGTACTCGACTATTATCATTGGAGTACCTCAGGACTTCATTGCCACGGAGGATGGCTTTGGTACTTTTCAGGGCAACCTGGTCCTTATTTTGAGCATGAATTCTCAGCTCCAGTGTAGACACTGGACCTAAGGATACCCTCAAACTACTGGCACAGATCCTTCTCCCCACTTGCATAGACTTTCTAGCTTCCACTGCTGAGCTTTGGAACTTCCCAGTGCAGATCCATGAAACAGACTGGCATGAGTCCTTGCTGTGGTCTCTAGACCCCTAGTTGAACTTGTGGGAGGCATTGTCATGGGCTCTGGGTCTTCAGTTGGACTCATGGAAGACATTGCTGTGGGATCCAGGCCCTTGGCTAACTATTGTGGGTCTTTAGTGTTGTGGACATATTTCCTGCACTTCCTTGTATTTAACTTCAGGTGATCATGATAAAATAATATTATAAATTCTATGTCCTGTATGTCATTGTCCTTCCTGAAACCCTTGACTACAACATATATATTTATTGACCATTTATATTTCTTTCTCTATGAAGTATCTGCTCATTTCTCTATCAAATTTCTTGGCCAGGTATCTAATTTTAGATTTTATTTTAATTTTTTTGAGTTCATTGTATATTCTAGATATTGGACCTCTGTTTAAGCAGTAACTGGCCAAATATGTTTTGTATTCTGTAGGTTGTCTCTCTATACTACTGATTGAACCTTTTTCTATACAGAAGCTATTTAGTTTTATATAATTCCATGTATTGATTCTTGCTGCTATTTCCTGTGTGATTGAGGCTCTATTTAAATAATCATTTACTATGCCTATGTCTTCAAGTGTTTTTACCTATTTTGCCTTCCAGAAGGTGCAATGTTTCTGTTAACAATTATATATTTGTTCTACTTTGATTTAATGAGAGATAAGGGTCCAATTTCATTCTTCTACAAACAGATAACCCATTTTACCAACACCAGTTATTGAATAGTCTATTTTTCCTCCAAAGTAACAGTTTTTGGACCCTTTGTCAAAGATCAAATAATCAAAAATGTCTTGTGAGGCTTCTGTATCTTCAATTCTGTTGCATTCATCCCCATGTCTGTGTTTGTGGCATGACTATGATGCTTTTATCACTATTGCTTTGTAGTGTATCTGTAGATCTATTATTACTATGCCTCATACTTTTCTCTTATTGCTCAAAATTACTTTTGTTATTTGAGATCTCTTCTGGTTTCATATGACTTTCAGAATTCTTTTCTCTATATCTGTGAAGTATGCGGTTAGTATTCTTATTTGGACTGAAATGAATCTGTATAAAAGTTTTCAAAGTATGCCCAGTTTGACAATATTTGTTCTGCGAATGCAGGTGCAAGGGATGTCTTTCCATTTTGTGATGTGCTCTTCAGTCTCCTTCTTCAGTTCTTTATAAATATCTTTCATTTCCTTGGTTAGGTTAATTCCTAGGAATTTGATATTCTTGAAGTGACAGTGAATGTTATTGTTTTTATAAATTCCTTCTCATCTCATTGATTGTTGGTATACAGACACGCTGATAATTTTTGTTTGCTGATCTTGTATCCCGCTATTTGTGCAGTTGTTTATTATTTCTAAGAGTTTTTGTGGAGTGATTCAAATTTCCAGCATACAGTATTATGTCATCTACAAGTAATGATAATTTGAGTTTTTCTTTCCCTATTTGTATCTCTTTTATTTCTTTCTCTTGCATAATTTACTTGGCTAATGTTTCAAGCACTAGGTTGAATAGAAGAGGTGATGTTGGACATCCTTGTCTTGTTTGGATTTTAGAGAGAATGATTTTTGTTTTCCCCATAGTATGATGCTGCATATTGGTTTGTCATGAATAGCCTTTATCATATTCAGTTATGGTCTTTCTATACCTAGTTTCTTCAGGATTTTTATCATAAAGGGGTGTTGAATTTTTTTAAATAATGATATAAGTTTTTAAATAATGATATAATTATGTCTTTTTAAACCTCGCTCCTGTTTATATGATGTATTATATTTATCAACTTATTTTATATGAGTCCTGCTCTTTTATTCTCTTTCATTTTGGGGGGAGTTACTACAGATTGGAGACTAGAAAAATGGGGAGATTATGTGGTTATATTAAACTTTTTAGTATGATGTTGCTTCCCTATGAATAATTCTTCTGAAATTTTTGATAAAATTTAAAGTTTGCCTAAAGTTTAAGAAAGGTTTAGAAATAGATTAACCCAATTATATTCCCTTTTACTGCAGAACTCACCATATAACTTCATATAATTAAATCAGTAAGTATGAGATAGGCAAGACATTTTGTCAGTGAAACAGTTGATAGGGGCTATGTTTTGAATATGCTTGAAGTGTGTTCCCCAAATATTCATACACTAGAGGTTTGGTCCCCAACATGATGATATTAGAAGTTGGCAGAATCTCAGAGTCAGGGACTAGGAGGAGGTGATTAGGGTATTGGAAACACTGTCCTAACAAAGAATGAATTTAGTTGTTGTAGGACACATGTCTTCATTACTTTTCTCTTGTTTCTGGGACAAAAATACCTGATGCCCAAAATGAAGGAAGGAAAGCTTTATTTCTTACAATTTTGGAGGTTTCAGTCCATACTCATTTGGCTCCGAGGCAGTGTGGCATGGTGGGGCTGCAGTTCATGGCAGCTACAAACAGCAAGTCAGAAATCAGCAAGAGAGAGAGAGACACACCTTCTTCCTGCCATTACATCATATGCTGGTTCCATCCCTAGGTGGGTATAGTACTCACACCACCAATCTGAGTGCTAGACAATGAACCAACCACAAATGCTAGATTTGGTCACGTCTATGATTGCATGAGTCTTGGGGTGAGGCCACAGGAACAAACCACAATAACACTGTAAGCTTCTTTATTATAAAAAGATCAAGTGTATCCACTCTCCGGACTCTGACTTCCCATCTCACAATGTGCTCTCTCCTTCTTCAATGTGCTCTTGTCATGATGCTGTCTGTCATGTTGTGATGTAG
Organism: Dolichotis patagonum; assembly: GCA_004027295.1. NCBI lineage: Eukaryota > Metazoa > Chordata > Mammalia > Rodentia > Caviidae > Dolichotis > Dolichotis patagonum. The sequence goes on from PVJX010047783.1 coordinate 3,853, forward strand.
CCAGTGGCATCCTCACCAAAGCCTAAATATGTGAGACTTCACAATCTGAGGCTTTCAGCCTACAAATTTTAGTTAAATAAACCTATTTTCTTTATAAAGCAACCAGACTTGTGCTTTTTTCCAGATATTTTCACAGCAATAGAAAATGTAGTAGGAGGGGGTTATATTGAAGAACCTAGAACAGGTTCATTTAGTTCATATAGGACCTAAAATGCTAAGGCTTGAAGATCAGATTATTTCTAATGTCCTCCAATATATTTTCTCAGTTGCAACTCGGGTACTAAGAAAGTAGTCACAAGAAATTTTTTGTAACTCATTTTCTTATGACATGACACTTCAACATAAAAGACTAAAAAAAGAAGGAGCTGAGGAAGAGGGAATAAAATGGAAGTATTAATGTTATTGAACATGATGAGAAGGGTACTCTGCCAGTAAGAAATTAATATTGTAAACAGTAGAAACAAAGAGATTAAGAACATGAGCTGTGGTAGCAACAGATCTGATTTATATTCTGGCTCTGCCACTTGTGTTCTAAGCCAAATTTAAAATGGAATGAAAACAATACTGATATCATGCAGTTCTTGTGAGGAGAAAGTGAGAGTGCATACTTAAAGCTTATACCACATTCCCTGGTACATAGGAAGTACTAAATATAAGAGTAGTTATTATTATGAATTTTTCAACAAACCATTCAAAAGACACCCAATTTTATTCAACTTTATTTCCCATAACTCCTGGCCATATACAATAAGACTGACCAAATAGGACTGTTGCCCTCTCCCAAATTTCATTTTTCATATTTACATCTTTCTTTGCTTATGCTGATCTTTTCATCTAGTTTGCCCATTTGGTCTTTTCTACTACGAAAATTGTGTTTACTCAATAAAGTCAAGTGAAATTTCCACCACATTTGTGAAGCATTCCCTTTCCTTTAATTCAGGTGTGATTAAGGTATTTTTTCTTTATCTTCTCATTGCGTTTTTATTGCAATGTTTTTATTGTTATGCCAGCCTTATTAATGGCTGTAAAAATTTTAGTAATTACCATGACCTTGCAAGACCAGGAGTTCTATTACATTTATTTTCACATCAGCAGCATAAGAACTGCTACATAATAGGTATTTATTAAAGTTTGTTGACTGGAACTGGGATTGCTAATGGGAATTTTATCACCCTTTACATCTGTTTTATAATCTATGAGAAAAATGTATGAGAGAATGTATGAATCACTAAGAAACATAAGAGTATTTCAGTTTTTGATTTTTATACATATAAGGAATTAAATACCCAGAATTTATCCTGGACTGTTTAAATAAGGAGAATTCTTCTGTCCCATATTGCCAAATGATGATCACTATTTGTATTTATATTCCAATGCATTTCCAGTTCATGAAATGCCTTATGAGTTAACATGAACTTTTATTTTTGTTATTTGAAAACTTATAGATAACATAACTAAAATAGTTCCCTCATAGTATCATAAACTACTCTGGAGAAATGAGTCTTTGATACCTATGAGAAAGAGTGAGAATTTTAGCAACCTAAATTCCATCAGCGTCTACAGAGAACCTCACAAATTCCAAAAAGGTGTCTTCCAAGTTGAGTGTGGTGGCAAACAGCTTTAATTTTTGAATTCTGAGAGGCTGAGGTAGGGAGACCACAAGTGAAAGCCCAGCCTGCGCAACTAATTAAGCAAGAATCTGTCTCAAAATAAAAATACAAAAGGGCTGGAGATGAAGCTCATTACAGTGATACTGGAGGGAAAAAATGATGCCTTCTAGAGCACATACTATAATTCCCATCTGCAGTACAAAATAGTAAATAATGATCTTCAGTTTGGAATTTGATTCTATATATTTTCATAATTTTTAAATTGTTTTTTGATAATGATCTTTCCTTTCACTCTAAAGCTCTGAGTTCAGGATCTTTTACTTATATATAATCCACATCAATGTTTTGCATACTCACTAGAAGCATTGGAATTTTTGGTACATAGTAGTTGACAGTACTGAATTTAAGGAACTAGATAAAGCAATAAATTCATATAATAAATACATTAAAACATATCATAGACCCAATAAAACCACCAAATCCATATATGAGCCAATGCCAGAATCAATTCTATAATATTTTAATAATATTATTACTGATAGTATTTTTTTTACATTTTGTCATTCCTGAAGTGCTCTCATGAAAGTTCTCTTAAAATAGAAAGCTGGAGTGAAAATAGATGCCTGAGTGCTTAGTCATCAAATAAATAAAGTAAAAACATTCTTAGAATAGCAAAAATTATCATTTATAGAGCAACTAATAGGCATTCCTCTAAGTGCTTTACGTGCACTCTGTTGTTTAATCGTCTTAACTAATGACCCTGTGAGAGAGGTATGATCATAATTTATATTTTTTATATAAAGCAAGCTGAGGCTTACAGGAGTAAATCACAGAGCTAGTCATCATTGCAAGAACTATTCACAAAGAATTTATTGAATGAAACTGGAAGCAAGTTCTATTAAACTTCTAATTAGACAGAGTTGTTGGAAAACCATATTAGAGCCTTAGTCCTAGAAAACTATATAAGAAGAGCAAAGCAATATGAACTAGTAATAAAAGAGCCAGAATAATACATGGTGTTTTGAGAAACAAAAACTCATGCAAATTTTCAATGACATTGTACCAACAGTAGTATCTCTACATCTAAATTTTTCCCCTCTCACACACAAAAAAAGCATGATAGAGTAAGTATAGGCCTTTGTATGTAGCTAAATAGGAGAACTTTATAGAAAAACAAGCATTCCCTGAAATAAGAATTAAGACAACCAGACCAAAAGAAGAATGTAAGCTAGCACAAAATACAGAGTGCCCTTGGTCAATGTGAAATTTATGGAATGCACACTTTTAGGTTTATCGAGAAAGCCTCTCCTAAAAGTAAAGATACCATTTTATATTGACAACCCAGAACTTCTCTGTAAGATGTGCTGATCCATTTTCAATAGAGCCTAACTCAGTTTACCCTTTTCCTGTAAAACTGGCTTATCTTCCTATCATTTTACATAGATATCCTGCCAGTTCAAGAGCAGCAAATTCTGGTGTGTATAGGCATAAAAGTCCTTTCTTGTTTCTCCCATGCAACTCCATTATCTTGGCCTCTTTTGCATTTTGTTTTTCTGTTTTAGAAGAGGGAAACTTTGACCTGAACAGCCAGGTTTGCAGTTCTGCCATCTCCCTGTTATGCCTTGTAATGGTAGACTTTCTACCACATAGAGATTATGATGATCAAGGTGTACTTTGTCTAAAATGATCTTCACTCTGATTTCCTGTAGTAGGACACATAGACAAGCTGGAATACTTTGTTTCTTGGAGACTTATAATATCCATCACTGTTGGTGAATGCTTCTAGCTGTGTATGGAGGAGGTGTTTGAACCTTTTGAGCTAAAATGGAATGAATATAATATTTCACATCTGGAATTTCATCTTGCTCCTGGGACACAGTAGCTGGTTTGAGAAGTAGCTTAGATCTTTATACATCTCCCATGGGTCATCTATTGTCTGTGACTCAGTTTCCTCAGTGTGAGGAAATCAGGGGAACTTGGTCTGTTGAAAGATTAGGAGAATGCTAAGTATACCAAAATGATTTATTGTCATTCAAACAAACCACTGCATAGGCATCTCCTTAAGCTATACCCTTAAGTTAGCATTGCATATGTGTGAGACCAAGTAACTGCATCAAAGGATTATTAGTGATGGCTGCCTTCTCTCACTCTATGCAGCTTCTTCCCTGGTAAGGTAAAGCATAAGATGATGTCTACTTTTCTCTCCAAGAATTAGGAGTATCATATACATGCTGTTACATGGTGAGACTAGCTGGGTGGACGTCGTGACAGCTGTGGGCATTGGCTTCTACTCTGAGTTTTTGGTGTGTGACTTGTTTATTCTTGCTGTAAGGTCAGAATGACTCCATATGTCCCCTTTTTGTCCATCTCTTTCTTAGAATAGAGAGGCTGATCCTCAAAAAGGTGCTGCAAATTCTCAGTAGAGGTGTTCTCTTTTCCTATACCTACATCCATGACAAACATTACAAATCAATTGCAGAATTCTTTGTTGTATCTGGAATCAACTTTGCAATCATTCTTGATATAACACTGCAGTGGCCATTGGCAGTGTAATGGATTTGTTATGTGAAATAAAAAAATATTTGCTGCCTTTGAACAAGAGTATACAAATTATTTACAAAATGAGAGAGCAAGTACCATAGATAGAAAACTCCTGTGATAAGCGTATCTGTAGCAATTCAAATTTTTTAGCAATGGAGACTTCCTTCCCTAATCTTGTCTACTGTTACTCCTCTGGCCATCCCTAGCCAACCACAAGCACAACATTTTTAACAGAAAATATATTTATTAAGCACTAGGTATCTTTTAGAGTGTCTTATGAATCAAGATTAGTCTTTCCTACTTACAGACTTGTTGCTCATCTAGGCCCTCAAAAAACTTATGAAAATGCTGTTGTACCCAAATCCTTAGGAATTTAGATTCTGTTTATAAAATGCTGGTTTACCTTCAGTTCTCTATTGTGCATGATGGGCTGAGTTGTAGCTAAAAGCCGAGTGCATCATGATTAAAGTGGACCTAGCTTACAGTTCTGCCTCTGCATCCTACTTACAGTTTCCTTCCTGGAACCTCAGCTTTCCCATCAGCATAATGAAAATTGTAACACCTGCCTTAACTATCAAGTGCTTTGTGGTGAAATTCTTTAAAAAAATTCATTTACTTTTTTGATTTTTTTTCATTTTGTATCCCTCTCAATAATTTTGCTTTATATTTTCAAGGAGAATTTTGGCTCAAATGAGGATTTAGACACTTATAAGCATGTATTGTTGTAATTTTATTTTGTTTTTAAGGGAAATTTCTGGGTCAGGGATATACCTCAGTGGCACAGGAACCTTCCTGTCAAGTGTGAGGCCCTGAGTTCAATTACCAGTACAAAAAAAGGGGGGGGGTGAATATTTTTTATTTTACTAAAAAATATCTCTTAATTGACTTGAGAATAGATTGACTTATTCCTCAACCATGTGTCTAGTGATCAAGTCAGAGTGTAGACAGCAGGAACTGGTCAATGCATGCTGGTTGTAGATATTTGAGAGGAAAGCAACTTAACAACCAGTCCATGTTAGTCTTTGATAGAAAAGAAAGCAGAAATTCTTAGAATTTATGAATTAACACCACCTCCCAAAAGTGCTCTGGTGTTCTAGTCCAGTGGTTTTCAAAGTGTAGCTTTTGGTTACTAGGGCTCTATAAGGATTTATCAAAGTAGTCCTTTTATGTCTTTTGTGGTCTTGCTATGAAAGAACAAAAGTTTGAAAAATACAGTGTGCAGCTTATCTTTCCTGGCTTCAAAGCCTTAGTTGATTCAAAACGGTAGTTATTAATTGACTTCCTCTACAGGTTCTGGGGCTACGCTTATCTAATATCTACCTTATCTAATATCCTAAAGCCTGGTGCATGGCTTGAACTTACTTGGGTTGAACTTTACTGTTTTACCTCTCTGCTTATGTTCCTTTTAAAAAATTTGAGTGCTCAGTTTGTGTTTCACAAATCAGTCTTTAGTTCACACACCCAGTGTCTGGGATGATTTTGCAAACTTCCCTCATGAATTAATGAGACTCAGTAATGTAAATCCAAAAGGAGAGTGCTTTCTGTGTAGGGCTGATACTTCTAGCTTTACTGTAAATAAAAGGACATAAATCTATTGAAATAGTTATAAGAGTCCTAGGCCATACTATGGAGGGTATTGATAAAAAAAATCTTTAAAGGGCAGTAAAATCAAGATTTTTGTTAATATCCATCGGGAGCGTTGGCTATGACAGAATTATTTCCATTTAGTCCTTCTTTTTGGTCTGGCTACCTGAAGTTTGATTTATATTTTGGACTTTGAATTATAGATAATTTCATAGTTATTGCAAAACAGTCATTGAAAAAGTAAAAGTTGATTATCACTGTGAAAGGAGATTGAAGATAAATCTTTTGGCAACTGCTACATCTGGGGTTGCAGTTAGTGACGTTTTTGGATCAGTGCCCAGGACATAGATCTTTCATACACACAATTCTACTAAGGTTGCAAACAATCTGAAGCAGGCTGGGTAGCAATTTAATAAAGTGGATCCATGCAAAACCAGGTTAGAAGCACTAATGACATCAAGTTCACCTAGGAAAGAGGTTTTCAATAACTTTGGCATTTTCCCCCCAATATATGAGGCACATAAACAAAAAAGAAAAATTAAAATTTTTTCACTGAAGTTTTTTTAAATCAAGTATCCCAAAAGAACTTGATGCATGTGTAATGGGAATATTGATCAAATCTTGGTAATTTTCAGTTATATTCCCTTAAACATTTATCATTTCTTTTATTGAGAACCTTCAAACTTCTCTCTCCTGGTTCTTTACAAAATGTGTGATACACTGTCGTAAACTATAGTAACCCTAGTGTGTTACAAAACACTAAAACTTATTCCACCTAACTAGTATTTTGATAATCACCTCCTTTGATCCTCCCTACCACACCATTCTCAGCCTCTAGTAATCAGTATTGTACTCTATGATGAGATTAAAACTCTTAATTTCTATGTATGGATGAGAGGACGCAGTATTTGTCTTTTTGAGAACTTATTTCACTAAACAACACCTTCTATTTAATTCATTTTGCCAAGATCACAAGATTTCGTTCTTGTTTATGGTTGTATCCATTCTTACATTGATGGACATCTTATTTGATCCCATATCTAAGCTATTTTGAATAGTGCTGAAAAAACATAGGAGTGTAGGTATCTTTCTCACATGCTGACTTCATTCATTTGAATATCTACCCAGAAGAAGGATAACTGGTCATATGATAGTTCTATTTTAGTTTCTTTTTGCACTGAGAATTAAACCAGAGGCTTTGCATATGCTGAGTAAGCATTCTACCACCAACCTATATCCCCAGCAAATATTTTAGAATTTTCTTAAAGGAAGTGTTATATTGTTTTCCATATTGGCTGTACTAATTTTATCCCTATCAACAGTGTATACGAGTTCTTCTTTCTCTGCATTCTCACTAGTATTTGCTAATTTTTTCTTTTTGCTAATAACTATTTTAACATAGATGAGATGATATCTCATTGTGGTTTCAACTTGGATTTACCTGATGATAGCTAATACACCTTATTTTTTAGAGTAGTTTCAGATTTATACCAAAATGGTAGAAAGTCCACAGTTCTCAAACTGACCCTGAAAACATATACAAACAAATTCTCCACTAACAGCATCCCACAGTGAAGTGATACATTACTCATGATTGGTAGCCCTGAATTTACACATCATTTTCATCCAAAGTTCACAGTTTATATCAGGGTTCACACTTGGTGTTGAACATTCTATGAGTTTTGATAAATGTATGATGACATATATCCACAATTGTACTATCATACAGAGTATGTTTGCTGACCTAAAAATCCTCTGTGCTCCACCTATTCATTCCCCAAGCCTTATCAACCACTGATATTTTTCCTATCTCATTAATTTTACCTTTTCTAAAATGTATTATGGTTGGAACTTCTCAATATCTAGAATTTTGAGATTGATTTCTTTCACTTAGTAATACATGTATATTTTTCCCTCTTGCTTTCAGAACTTGATAGCTTCTTTTGAGTGCTTAATAATATTGCATTATCTGGAAATACAGTAGTCTAGTCATCTGTCAAAGGACATCTTGATTGCTTCTAAATTTGGACAGCTGTTAATAAAATTCCTATAAACATCCATGTATAGGTTTTCATGTGGACATAAGTTTTCAGTTACTTTATGTAAAGACCAAGGAGATCAATTACTGAATTATGTGGTAAAGGAGGT
>PVJX010047784.1:0-11740 GCA_004027295.1 Dolichotis patagonum
AGAGGGAAATATATAGCAATAAATAGTCACATCAGGAAAATGGAATGAACACAAATAAATAAACTAATGCTACATCTCAAGCTCCTAGAAAAGAAAGAGCAAGTCAAACCCAAAGCTCGTAGAAGAGAGGAAATTGTAGATTAGAGCAGAAATTAATGCAATTGAAACTAAAAAAAGTACAAAGAATTAATGAATCAAAAAGCTGTTTTTTTGAGAGAATAAATAAAATTGATAAACCCCTGGCCAATCTTATCAAGAAAAAGAAAGAAAAAACTCAAATTCATGCAATAAGGACTGAAAAGAAGGAAATTACTACAGAGCCCATGGAAATTCAAAAGATCATGAACACCTAATTTGAAAATCTCTGCTCACATAGGGTAGAAAACACAAAGGAAATGGACAGATTTCTAGGAACATATGAACTACCAAAGCTCAATCAAGAAGATATAACAATTTTTTTTTTTTTTGGTACCGGGGATCGAACTCACGACCTTACGCTTGCCAGGCAGGCGCTTAAGCCACTGAGCTAAATCCCCAGCCCAGATATAACAATTTTAAATAACCCAGTATCAGCTACTGAAATTGAAAATGTGATTAAAAACTGACCAACAAAGAAAAGCCCAGGTCCTGATGGATTCATGGCTGAATTCTGTAAGAAATTTAGAGAAGATTTAACAACAATATTCCTTAAACTCTTCAATGAAAATGAAAGAGAAGCAATCTTCCCTAACTCATTCTTGGAGGCAAATATCACTCTGATACCAAAACCAGAGAAAGACCCAACCATAAAGGAGAACTATAGACCAATCTCACTAATGAACATTGATGCAAAGATTCTCAATAAAATATTGGCAAATAGAACACAGCAAATCATCAAGAAGATTATACACCACGACCAAGTGCAATTTATTCCAGGAATGCAGGAATGGTTCAAAATACACAAATCAATAAATGTAATACACCACATCAACACAGCCAAAAATAAAAATCACATGAGCATCTCAATAGACACAGAAAAAGCTTTCAATAAAGTCCAACACCTTTTCATGATAAAATCCCTACAGAAACTCAGAATAGATGGTATGTACCTCAGTCTCATAAAGACCATCTATGACAAACCAACAGCCAACTTTATACTAAATGAACAAAAGCTGAAAGCCATCACTCTAAAATCAGGAACAAGACACGGATGTCCACTATCACCACTCCTATTCAACACAATTCTGGAAATATTAGCCAGAGCAATCAGACAAGAGGGAGAAATAAAAGGAAGAAAAATAGGAAAAGTAGAAGTTAAATTATCATTATTTGCAGGTGACATGATACTCTACACAGAAGACCCCAAAAACTCCATTAAAAGACTTCTAAAGGTAAGAAACAAATTCAGCAGTGTAGCTGGATACAAAGTCAACACTCAAAAATCAATAGCATTCTTGTACACAAACAAAAAACCCCATGAGAGAGAAATTATAGAAATATCGCCTTTCACAAGCATCTAAAAAATGAAATACCTAGGAATAAACCTAACTGGGAATGTAAAAAACCTATATGCTGAAAATTATAGTACTCTAAAAAAGGAGATTGAAGAGGATATTAGAAAATGGAAGAACAGTCCTTGCTCTTGGTGAGGAAGAACCAACATTGTGAAAATGGCTGTACTCCCAAAACTGTTATACAGATTTAATGCAATCCCAATCAAAATACCATTAACATGTCTTACAGATCTAGAGAAAATGTTCCTAAAATTCATCTGGAAACAGAAGAAACTGTTTAGAATAGGAATAGGAATAGGAAAGGAATAGGAAAGGTGATTCTAGGCAACAAAGGCAAGACAGGAGGCATCTCAATTCTTGACTTGAAACTATACTACAAAGCCACAGTCATAAAATCAGCATGGTACTGGCAAAGAAATAGACCTGAGGATCAATGGAACAGATTAGAAGATATAAGTATAAATACAAACACACTCAGCCACATTATATTTGACAAAGGGGCTAAACATGTTCACTGGAAAAAAGATAGTCTTTTTAATAAATGGTATTGGAAAAATTGGCTTTCCACATGCCGAGGACTGAAAATAGACCCATGTCTATCACCATACACTAAACTAAAGTCAAAATGGATCAAGAATCTAAATATTAAAACAGAAACACTAAATCTACTGGAGGACAGAGTAGGTAAAAATCTTGGAGACATAAGGGTAGGGAGAGAATTCATGAATAAAATGCAAACCACACGAGAAATATTTCAAAGAATCAACTGCTGGGATCTCATATTACTAAAACGTTTTTGCAGTTCAAAAGAAATCACCAACAAAGTGAAAAGAAAACTCACAGAATGGGAACGAATTTTAACCAGCAACCCCTCAGACAAAGGACTTATATCCAGAACATATAAAGAATTGAAAAATATCAAGCCCCTCAAATTCAAAGACCCTGTCCAAAAATAGGCATCAGAGATGAACACACAGTTCTCAGATATACAAATGGCAAATAAATACATGAAGAAATGTTCACCATCACTGGTCATTTAAGAAATGCAAATTAAAACAGCACTGAGATTTCATCTCACCCCAAAAGAATGGCTGCCATCAAGAAATCAACTGATAACAGATGTTGGCCAGGATGCGGGGACAAAGGAACTGTTGGTAAGAGTGCAGACTGGTGCAACCACTGTGGAAATCAATATGGAGATTCTTCAAAAAACTAGGACTGGAAATTCCATTCAATCTAGCTATTCCCCTCCTGGACATTTTCCCAGAAAAACTGAAAAGGTCATGTCACAGCGATATATGTGCACCTATGTTCATAGCAGCACCGTTTGTGATAGGTAAATCTTGGAAACAACCAAAATGCCCATCAACTGCAGAGTGTGGATGAAAAAAATGTGGTATTTTTATACAATGGAATACTATTCAGCTATTAAAAAGGATGGAGTTTAGGCCTTTATAGGTAAATGGAGGCAAATTGATAATATCCTCATTAGTGAAATAAAAAAGAGTCACATTAGTAAATATTACATTGTCTCTCTAGTCTAAAAAATCATAAGAACTGACAGAATAATGCGATCCAAAAAGTATCATAGATATTGTAAAAGTGAAAGGGAAGGAAAGTGCTCTAAAGGATATGACTGTATGTATAGTGTGTAAGATAGATGACCATATTACTAAATTTGTTAGATCATTGAACAGAAGGGTTTGCATTGTCAACGTTTGAGCGTCTAGCCACTTTTTATGCTTTGATTTTGTAACTTTAACAACTATTGTTAAGATGACAATATGTAATGTATCAACTAGTGATTTTATGATGTTAATTTTTTTTGAATTCTGTATTCTACTTTTTTTCTTGTTTTTTTCTATTTTTTTCTTAATTTTCTTTTCTTTCTTTCTTTAAATAAAATAAAATAAAAAAAGAATACCTGAGACACAGGGGCACTGAGGTCTGTGATGGAAGATGGGGTGGGAAAATGTCACACACACACACACACACACACACACACATGCTCACGTGCACACGTGTGCACACTCTTCGGCCACAACAAGAAGCGATTTCTGCCATATTCACCGCCATGGTGGGGATGGAGCGCAGCACACTGAGTGAACTGAGCAGGCACAGAGCCGACGACACTGTCTGAGACCCTCAGCCCTGCACCTTGGGGGTGCCATAGGGACCCCAAGTGACCTGCCTGCTCTCCAGCTGCCCCCACTCCCAGCAGGAGCAGCCTTGGCCTCTCCCTGGATACTTGGCCAGTGTTTGCATTAGGTGGGGCCAGGATCCATGTGTGACATGGGCACGTCCAGCCCCAACCTTGTGTCCTCCATCCCTGGAAAGCGCCCCCACTCCCACCTGCTCCAGGAGATGGGTCCAAGTCCATCCTTGACTGCTTGTCACCAGCTGCACCTAAGTCCCTGCTCAGTGCCACCCAGAAGCAGCAGCACCCGGAGCGGCTGGGAGAAGCTGTCCCAGAGTAGCTGGGCTGGGGTGGCTCTGGAGGGTGTACAGGGCACGAAGCCCTGCTGCCTGGCAGGAGATGCCCTGACTAAAGGCAGAGTGCGGGCTGAGGGGGAGGTGGGCGGGGAGAGGAGGCAGGCAGAGGCCAGTGGGCAGCTGCAAGGACACGTGGACCTCCTGCCAATCTACGCAGCTGCTGAGCCCAGAACCCCAGCCCTCGTGGGGTCAGCTCCCCCCGCCCCGGGAGCCCCATCCACTGCCAGGTGCCTGGTGTCCTGATTTGGGTCACTCCCCAGACCCCAGGGAGCGCCCGCACCTCTGTGCGGGAGTGGCCCCACGTTCCCTGGCCTGAGCATGTGAGTGTCGATTGGCACTGTCCTGGCTGCCTCCCTCTCCTGAATGGACTTGTGGTCCATGGATTGATCTTTCATGGTCATTTTGACTTTGGGGACGAGCTCAGGGCCCTCACGGTGCCAGGTCCAGTGAACAAGGAGGACGGAGACACAGCCTCGGGCTTTTACGAGCCTGCCTTTCCACTCGATGGCAGCCACGCAGTCGCTGTATATTTAGTCACACCTCATAAAAACACTCAGGAAAAAGGACCCAAAACTGCTCCAGAAAGTGGCCAGAGCGGTGGGAAAAGTGTATCCAAACTGAAGGGGAGAATTCTGAGGGGGATGAAGGGTAACGTGTCTTTTCCTACAGTAACTGCTCCATGTAAACATTCACCACGCTTCTGGGTCACTCAGTTTCCACTGGCCTTGCTGAAGACAGCACCCCAACCTGGGCCACTTTTCCAGAAAAGCCACTTTTTCTGGGAGCACGGACTCTTTCCTTCCGGGACCTGCAGATGTGTAGTGGACGAACGGTCAGGGAAGACCGGCATCTGTCTTCACACTGCGCCCTCCATCTTTGCTGCCTCGAGGTTGCATTTCCTCAGCTTGGCACGTTGACCTGTTGAGCAACCCTGGGATCTGGGAAATGTTTTCAGTGTCTTTCTCTCATCCTTTTCCTATCCCCTGATACAGGGGGGTGAAACGCTCAACCTTCTAGGTCCGTGAATTCATGTTCTCTAAAATCAACGAATGAATTTTAGGAACAACAGAGGTTAAAGTAGAATATATTTATTGAGAGAAAGAATGCTTCCGTCTGAGAGAGAGAGACAGAAGGAGTCCCGAGCAGGTTGCCAAGGACTCTGTCTTTTCCAGGGACTTTTATAGAATAAAATCATGGGGTGAGACGGATTTAAGGTGGGGAAAACTGGGAACTCACAGGGCAGATGGGTGTAAGGTGGGACAGAACTATGGTTAGCCAATAAGATTAATAGTTCAGGTAAAATTGATTACATTAGGGACAAATGGGGAAGTGAGTCATGTAGAAAGCGGGCATTCTTAGAGAGTAGTGACTCTTCCCTAGAAGGTTGGAATGGTGACTCCTGACTCCCTCAGGGTGAGAGGGAACTATTTAGAATATCAGTCCTTAGGATATGGATGCATTTGTTTGATCCTTTGTCTTGAGGCTTGGCCCACAGCAGGGGGTGTCTGTCTCCCCACAGTCACAAGGTATCTGGACTTTTGCACTGGCTGCTTTGAGGACCCAGCCTTGTCTCACTGCCTATAATATTTCTAGCTAACAGCTGCCTGCAACACTCCGCTGCTCCATCATAAAGCCCAAACCCTCAAGGTGACATGTTTTACACAACTGCACAGAACTCCAAGAGCTGCAAGGCAAGTTGTCCAAGACTAGCTAATGGTCACAAGAAGAAAGACACTCTGAATCCGTGCCCTTGGCCAATGGAAATGACCCACGTTAGCCACTCCAGAAGTCACTAAAACCTGCCTCACTCGGAGAGCAGCTTGTTCGCACTCTCACCCAGTGCCGATTCCCTGCAGCTCCCACTCCAGTTCAGGTAACGTACCAGTCAGGCATTACCAGCGAAACAGACACGACACAAGATACACAAATCGCAAGAAATTACAAGACCGGCTTACTACGGTCAGCCACAGTCGGCTGAGGGAGTGTGCAGAGCATGCAGAGCACACTGGAGGCTGGAGAGTCCAGCCCAAGGGCGGGGCTCACTGCAGTGTCCTGTCCATGTCCGTATCAGGAGGCCAATGGGTCTGCAGCAGAAACGCTGAAGAATCTACAGCGGAAGGTTGGAAGTCCTGTGATGGCTGAAGAGTCCCAGGCAGAAGCCGAACGGTCTGAGTCAGAAGCCGGAGACGACGTCCAAGCAGAAGGCGAAGACTGGAGCTCCTCGGAACCAGCAATCGGTGCCTCTCATTTGCTTTTATTGTAAGCAGGCTGCTCCCCGGGGGTGCGTGTGGCTCTCCTGGGGAGGGCACCCTCTGCGAGCCCTCCTCCTGCACAAGCTGAGGGTGTTACAAACTAGGGCCGCTGCCCCTGATGCCTCAGTGAAAGCTTCGATCTTCTCAAACTGACACAAAGAGCAGCATCCTAGAGCCATGACTGCTTGCCCTCCACACCGCAGGAGGCAGAGCTGCTGAGCGGCTGAGTTCAGCTTCCAGACTTTGCAAGTTGAGATGGAGTATAAGCAGTATACCACCTCTGAGTCAGAAGATGGCCCAGTCACGTCACCCTCATTTGTGAGCACCTTGCTTTGTGTTTTTCTGTCGCCACTCTAAGCATGGCCGTGCTGGAGGCTGGAGGCGCCTGCCTTCCCTGTGAGGAGCTCACCTGCCGGGCAGAGCCAGCTGGACAGCAGCTCACCCTGAACCCGGGAGACAGACGCAGTGGAATTTTCCTGTACGTAGAAGGTGAGTTAGGCAACGCCGGGACTCCACGTGGAATTTCAGTGCCAATGAGCATTTTCTCCAGGAGGGAGGGGAACAGACTGGACTGAGAGAGAAACGGAGGCCATGTGCAGCAAGAAGCAGGGTTCTCCCACTCCTGGGGGGCTTCCACGGTGTCACTCAGGGACTAGGGTTCTGTCCTTGAGGCCGGGAGGTCCCTGGGGTCCGGGCCACCTCGGCCTGTTGTCGGCTGAGGAGGTGGAGGTAAAGAATGGGTTTTTGTCTTCCTACCTCGAAAGGTCTCTTTCCACTCTGACCCAGACTACACGGTGGGGACAGTCACATGGCGCTAACCAGTTGCCCCGGGGCATGGGAGATGCAACGGTCTCCAGCAGCTCCTGGATGCCACGGCTGGGAGCTGGAATCGTGGCCGTCCCCGCTGATGGGGTCTGGGCTGGGCCTCCCTGGTGTCCTGGTAGACACCACGTCTCGGATCTCAGACGCCCCCACTGCCTTCGGGGTCACTGTTCCCAGAGTGGACAGCACCGTCAGGAAAGTTTTTAGTTGAGTGGTCTTGTTCCACCTCCACACCCAGGGCCTTCTCCAGGTAAGGGCTGCAAGCTGGGCTCAGGAGACAGGGACGAGACAAGAGGCCCAGCCCCACAGGGATCACACTTCGTACACGGCTGGAAGCCACAATCCAGGCGTCAGTGACAATATGTGGCTGTGCGGTGTGGCTCCCGGAAGAAAGGTCGTCCCTTTGGCTTGCACCGTGGCCCGCCATGTACTGAGAGCTGGATGGCACGTCTCTAGCTGTGGCATCTGGCCGGATTCCCCACTCCACTTCTGCTGCCACGGCCTGGCCTGTACTCTCAGCGGACTCCACCTAGACCCACCGCCATGGCTCCTGCCTGATTCTCCTCAAGCCTCCTGCACTTGTAGGTGGCGTGTGCTACTGGGATTAAGGACGTGTCCACTGATTGGAATTAGCATAGCCCGGGTGTGGATAGTGGAAGCCCCACCCTGGGTGTGGGGGGCACCAATCTGTAGGTTTGTAGCCTGGATGGGATGTAAAGGGGGCGAGATGAGAGCCGGCTGCTGCCTGTCCTGCCGTGGACTGTCTCTCCCCTGCCGCGCTGCCCTGCCTCGGAGCGGCTGACCGTGGACTGACACCGCTACAAACTGTGAGCTGACATAAACCTTTCCTCTTTTAACTTGTGGGTGTTGGGTGTTTTGTCCTAGCAACAAGACAAGTAACCAAGACAACTGCAGTCTCTGACCTACTCCCAGTTTGGGAGCACATATACAGACAGTGGTGGTTTAACACATATTAGATTGCACCATTTTCTTATGAATCTCCTAATCTTTATGCATTGGGATAATAATAATGGGCAACGTCTTCAACCCACCTGGGGGCAGAGCTTGCTGGGTCCTCTTTGGCACTTCTACACCACGACAGTGTGGACAGGAGGCAGGGAGGGATTCTTCATTCTAACAGAGTGATCACAACATGTATCATAAGTCCAAATAACGCCACAAAGAACAGAGCCACACTCCAAAACTAAACTGGTTTTAGAAAGGGAGAGACGGAAGAGAACAAAGGAAACCCTAATTGGAAGTGGATGAAATAGTTACCTATGGAGACAAGGGTAAAGAAGAAGAAGAGAAAGGCCTCTTGGAATACACCTCATTGTAGAGATTTGATTCTGAAACAATATAAACTTCAGTAATTCTTAAAGATTGAATCAAAAGGACAATAAAACCATGAAATTTGGAAACAAGTTGAAAATGCACTGTATTTGGAGTCGGAGGCATACACACATGGAAAAAAGGAATTACTGTAATTGACGTAAAGGTCAATTCCCAACCGCACCTTTCTGAAGGAATGCATCTTCAGTGTAAAGGGCCTGTACAGCACAGCCTTGACTTTCAAACACGGTCTGTTCTGGGGGCAATGTCCGTAATCAGATTCATTCATAAGTCCGTGAAATATACCTTACTCACCTTGGATGCAAATGTACAATGTAAAGCATGAAGAAACCAAACATACACACAAAAATCCTGTAGCCTTTGGTCCAAGTCCCTCCGCTGTTTTCATTTTGCTGCCATGGTAATTGCTCTGTGCTCACGATGGCCCCTGCACATCAGTTCTGCTTTTCCTCTTGGTTCCGGAATCCCGGGCTCTGACGGAGCACTGCGCTGCTGTGGACGGGCACTGCACAGCTGCCCACAGACCACAGCTGTGGCAATGCCCGTGACTTGTCTGCATTTACAAATGTTCATAGTTTGAGGTCTGCTCCATCTGTGAAACTTCACAACTCTAATGTTTGTAAGCCAGAGATTTCCCATATTCTGATTTGGTTGTTAGCAGGAATGCTGTTATTTTGCACGACCTTACGTATGGTTGCATGGTAACGCATACACAGTTACCGTGGGTGGCACTTGGAGCCAAGATATCGGCATCATGAAAACCTGCTGTCCGGCATGAAGTAGAAGCTAGGCAAGGCCCAGCAGTCCTGAATCTATGCTGGAAATATCAGTATCAACTGATTTTGTGTTTCTCTTTTTAAAACCCTGTATCTGTATTCCCTTGCCCACTCCAGTAAAAAGCCCAGAACTTCTGAAGTCAGGAGTAATGAGTACCATTGCAGCTCCATTATGTTCTCCAGACACAATTTTCCACTAAAAAAGAATCAGGGATTTTGGAAAAATGACAAAGTGTGGTTCCCAGGCTGGGAGCCCAGAAGGCAGCTGGAGGGGGCTGCCGGGCTGCACGCGCAGTGTCTGCGTCAGAAGGACCTGGGCAAGGAGAGTCCTGGAGCATCACAAGCAGTCTGAGTGGTACTGATTGAAAGCAGTTATAATTTCCTAAGGACACTCAAAGACAGGATAAAGCGCAGTCATTGGCAGTTGCCATGGCAATCCCTCACACCGAAAACTGAAGGAAAGGGGAAGGGAAGAATTGCGAGGCGCGGTATGGCAGGGTTACTAAACAGTTGATGACAAAGTTCTTTAAAAGTTACTTTCTGTAGATATAATGCCAATTTATGCATTCAGAAATGACTATAAAATCATGAACCATTGTTCCACAACCTCTAGAACAACCGTGAGCTGGCAGGTACGGGGTCCCCATAGGCAAGGCACTGGGGGAGCCAGGGAGGGGCAGGCACCACACAAGGCCCGCAGAACCCAGTGAAAGTAACGGCACCTCCGGGGCTGGGCTCTGCTCAGGGAGGCTGGGAGACCAGGGAAAACAAATGGATCCGCTGAACGGAGATGTTCCGAGGTCAAAGACCTGAAAACCAACAGGTTTAAAGAGGACTCCAGGGACAGAGGAGGGGCTGACACAGAAGAAATAAACCCAAGGGCAAGTGTCAACACCTGATCCAAAAACCCAAAGTCAGGAAGATGCTTTTGAGACAGGATAGGGCATTTGGATGTAGTCAAATGGCCCGAAGTCACTCTCTTTGCAGACAGCAGAGTCGGGACACTGTAGGACGCTGAAGTCCTTGTCGTTTGCATTCTCTTGGGGTGTATGTGAACTTAATGTGGAAAAAAATATCCTGAAAAAGGCAGCGTGACAGGCACTGGTCTGCCACAGCGTCCTCCGTGTTTGATGAATGAGTGAGTGAGAATAGCATGCAAATTCCTGAGCATGTGCAGCAGGACAGCGAGTCCCCGGGACACGCCCCTGCCTTGCTGCAGGGCTCACCCCACCAAGCCAGTGGAGACACAGGCAGGCCCGGCCCCAGGCTCAGATCCCGAGGCCAGCAGGAGCTGCTCTTCCTATGGAAAGAGAATAATCACCCTAATAAGGACGGAAACACAGACCTCATTCCCGTGGTTAATTAAAATGACCAGCGGGCATCGCTGGTTTCTCAGAAAGAATTCGCTCTGTTCCCTGTCTGCCCACTGCTTCCCAAGCTGGGGAGCAGCTGCCGTGGGGGAGCAGAGTGTAGGGATGTAGGAGGGCTGGGCACCCCAGGCCAAGCTCCCCACTTGGCGCCTGTGTGCCGGTGGGCAGGGTTTCCCGAGCCGCCCAGGGTGCTCCTGCAGTGACCGGGAGGTGGGAGGTGGGAGGTAGAACAACAGGGCTGCTTGTTCTTCTCCGAACTTCACTGTGAATCCAGGGCTCAGATGCTGCCAGGTAAGGGCTGAGACCCTTTTCTCAGCCCCAGGAGTGCAGGCCGCATGCGGAGCCTAATGGGGTCTCCCGGCAGCCAGGGTGATGCAGGGTGCAGAGGGGCAGTAGCAGCTGGGGGCAGGCCTCAGGGAGGGACGGCAGAGCGTGGCTGCTGGCCTCTGGGACCAGGCCTCGTCTGTCTGCCCCACACAGGGGCAGTGCGGTGGCCGCGGCTGCGGAGCTGGCCTCATCTGGCTGCAGCCCACCCTGGCCGGGGCCCAGGGGAGCTGGGTGGGTGCTGGCTGGCAGAGCGGACTCTGTCTGGGGATGAGCATGACTGCAGTTTAGCCCCGGTGGAGGTCAGTGTCAGGCCCCGCAAATCCGCCAGGGTTAGAGAAGGGGTCAGCTGCTGTTGGCCTCCTCTGCCTGAGTCTTCCGGAGCTGCCTGCTGCTCCCAGGTGCCCCTCACAGCCTGCCTGACACCCCTATTTCTTTTGCTTTTATTTATCCCAAAAGCAGGCTTTTCCTGCCCTCCGTGGAGCAGCTCCCGGTGGTGCAGCACCAGGTCTTGGATGCAAGGAGGGGCGGGGCGCTGTGAGGACTTCCGGCCAGGCCAGCGGCTCTGGCCTCAGCCACCCCTTCTGCAGCCAAGGACCTGGGCCCTCGCCGTTACCACAGGGACAGAAGCGACGGCACTGCTGCCGGACACCTGGGGACTTCTCCCCGCAGCTGGCTCAGGACTGCTGACTGCACACTCAGGAAGTATCCCTGTCCTCTTCCCAGCCTCACTGCCCCCGGGACTCCCCCACACAAAGGGTGTACCAGACCGGAGGCAGCAGAGCCTCCGAGGCCCTAACACATCCACATCACATCCACATCCGCAGGAGAAGGGGGTCTCTGCCCACCCTCGCTGC
>PVJX010047785.1:0-11734 GCA_004027295.1 Dolichotis patagonum
GGATTTAGATGGCTGCTTGTGTTGGCAGCATCAAGGCTATTTGTGGGGGCACATGAAATGGGTGACCTTTATGATTTATTTTACTTTCACATCTCTTATGAAGGAATTCCATTCTCCTTCTTGTCCCTGCTCCCCTGTTGGCTTTTCTTTGCCAACAAACTGAAATTTTTTGGCTTTTCTATTCCTGGTCAACTGAGGGGAAGCAAAGTACTGAAAATCAGAGAACTAACCTAGCAGTATTCTGTGCAGAGAACAAAAAGGAAAACTTGTCATTTTAAAAGGTACAGTTTTTGTACTGGCAGTGGCAGCAGGAACAGCTCATCTGAGATGACTCTTTTTCTTCTGAGTCCTAGAGCCAACATATAGCTACTTCCTTCTGGGGTCACTTATGTAATACTAGTTCTTTCTCTCCATTCTACTCAGTTTTGCTTTGTCTGTGATAAATATAGCCTTAAGATTATGCATGTATCTAAAATAATGTGCAACCTGTGTTTGCTGACTGGATTTTTATTGTACCTGAGTTTTTATTGTGAAATTTTATCACAAACTTCATCTTCTTTTCTTTCTTGATCTAGCAAAAATACAAGAAAATTGTCAGAGCCTTTGGAGTCTTTCAGGGGACAGCACCTATTACCCCTATTTAGACAGGTGTTCTGTAATGTTAGGTGGCTTTATAATTGGCTTGAGGCATTCAGCCAGGAAAGCATCCTAGCTCTGGGCTCCTTGTCCAGAAGATGGGCTGTGGTGATGGGGAAGGGGGTCCAAAGGTTCAAAAGGAAGTAACACAAACCCACCCAAGGCCACATACTCCCCAAGGAGTTCAGCTTTATCAGAGGACACTGATCTGGGTAAAGACTTCAGCCCTATTATGTCATATACTTGCTGGAGCTGAAATGTTCATGAACCACCAGATGTCCTGTAATGTCCCATAAGATAAATTAGGGATTAACACGGGAATAGGTTTTTAGGCATCCACAACTCCTGCCCCCAAAAAACTCAATTCAGAGTATGCCTAATTTATCCCATCTGACTCCCTGTTTTAATGTCTTCTCTGAGGAATATTCAACAATGCAAAAAAAAAAAAAACTGGGTAGAATTGTTTTGAGGACTCTGAAAAGTTTGCTGATGATTTCCATACCCCAACAATGATCTGATTTGGTGAAATGTCTAGTTCATCCTGGATTCTTGCTACACAGCATTTAAATAAGCTCAAGTCTATCAGTTAAAGCTTTAGGCTAGAAAAAGCATTCTGTAAATATAGTAATTTAGAACAAGAGTCTTGGAAAGGTCAGATTATGTTAGGACAGTACTTTGTTAATCAATGAGCCCCAGATATTAGGAGAAAATTCCAGAAACTATAACCTGGTCCATAAGCTGAGACAAGTCAATTGGTTGATATGGCTATAATAATTTTGACAAAACAAAATACAAACAAAAATTGTGTAAGAAAGCGGCAGGCAAACACTATCCTTGTCCTAATAGATATGAAGTCTACAGCACTAGGTGAAAGTGATAAAATCCAATGCACAATAAAATAAGTCAGAGTACTTCAATTGCAAGCAACTGGTACCAGGTAAAGGAGTGCCCGCTATTGTCACCAAACCCTTTTCAGGCCTGTCAGAGCACAAAAGACCTTTGACATTAGATGAGGGACTGCCCTAATTCCCAGAGAGTGATGAAAACCTCCACCACCATGGCCAGGGAAAATTGCTCAGATAGTGAATGACAGTACCTGAGAAGCACTGTGTGGTCCTCCACAAGGATATCCTTATCACCTTACAGGAGCCGTAGGTGACCCTAGATGTAGTAGGCAACCCTCTGTGATATTGTTCGATTTCACTCAATTCTAATTTCTTATCAGGGTGAGTTTTCATCCCATTCTAAATTTGTTCTGAGACTTGAAGGAGTTATCTCATCACCTTTTTAAAATCCCCACTTTGGACTGCCATTTGGAAGATTTCCTTTTCCATGCTAGCTTTTTGGTGATACCAGGGTGCCCCATACTAGTAATTGTGTGAGACATACTCTTCTTCCCCAGGGCCACTCTGATATTTAAACCTTTGACAACTTCTGTCCTAGTTACTAAGGCCTAGTCAGCCTGACCCCATGGGACCCAATATCTGCTGGGAGTTGATCTCCAAGCATGGTATGACACCACACCAGAGAGGGCTGTCAAGGCCACTCCAGTAGTCATTCAGCTGAAGGACTCTATTCTATATTCTGACAAAGACAATATTACTTTAACAAAAAAGCCAGGCAGGTGTTAAATCCCATTATTTATAAATTTTTGATTATAGGGTTGCTGGTTCCATGTCATTCTTTATAAAATACACCTATTTTATCAATAATCAATCTCCTGGGAAAATATCTAGTATAACATCTCAGAGCCATCAATGAGGTAATAGTACCTATTTATTCATTAATAGCAGATCCATATATGGTTTTCATACAGATTCCAGAAGATATTAAATGGTTCTCTGTCCTTATTTCAAAGATGCTTTCTTTTGTAGTCCTATGGCTCATAACTCCAAATAATTATCTGCCTTTGAATTCGAAGATCCCCAAGCAGTGCTTCACCAATTGAATAATTGACTGTCTTGCCTCAGTGCTTTAGAGGTAGTCCCCCACAACTTTTTTTTTTGTATGAACATTAGCTTAAGACCTTAGAGGTTTAGTTTAAAGAGTGGGCCTATGATAGTACATAGATGATTTTCTCATTTGTATCTTCAGCAAAGAATTATCTGATAAAAAAAACACCATTAAGACTTTCAATTTTCTAATGAAAAAGCATTATAAAGTAGCCCAACATAAGAACCAGATTTCCCAATAACAAGTGACATATCTGAGATATATTTTAACACCATGACAAATAAAACTGTCTCCAAGGAGAATAGAGCCAATTTTCTAACTGGGCCCTTCAGAGTTTAAACAGCAGCCAACAATTTTCATGGAAGCAGCAGGTTTCTGCTGCATATGGATACCATAGTTTCAAACAATAGCCAAGCTCATATATACATATATGAAGCAATCCAAGGGTGAGAAACTAAAATATTCAAGTGGAAATCAGTTGCTCAAGAGGTCTTTAAAGTCTTAAAACAGGTTCTGATCCAGGCTTCAGCATTAGGAATCCCAAATCTAAGGCTTTTACTCTCTTCATGTTTGAAAAACAGGGAATAGCTACTGAAATGTTAATTTAGTATCTGGACCAGGAAAATCAACCAGTTCCTTACCCTTCTAAATGACTAGATAGAGTAAGAGAAGGCTGTTCTAGCTACTGGTGAGCAATAGATGCAGCACTCTTAGTCTAGGAAGTTTCTAGAATAACTTTAGGACAAAATCTTTTAGTCTACACCAGGTTAAGGCTCTATTGGAACTGAAGAGACATTTGTAGTGACTGGAAAAAGGTTCATTAAATATCAGGACATTTTATTAAAAACTCAGATATCTCTCTTTAGTCATACATCATTCTAAATCCAGCCACCTTTTTCTTAACTAACCGATTGGCAGAGTATTAATGTGAAGATTGCTCAAAATTATGCAAGCTGCTCTTATGAGGGACCCATCAATGACAGGAATGGTTAGCACATGGTTCAGTGATGGCAGAAATTTCATAAAAGATGGTATTATGAGGGCAAGATATGCCATAATCAACCCTATTTGGGTCATTTAAACAAAATGATTCCAACTTGTGACTTCTGCAGAAAAGAAAAAACATATATATATATATATATATATATATATATATATATACACACACACACACACACACACACATATTATACCTTTCTGTTCTAATGTGCACATGCAGTCATTTGGAAAGAAGGTGGGCTCCAAGAAGAACTTGCCCCAAATGAAAAGTCCCGCACACAACCCTTCTAACAACTCCTTCAGTCATTAAGGTACAGGGAATAGAGATTCACTTATTTGGTGTAAAACTTATGCTGCCCAAGACACCAGAAAATGAAGAAGAGAGATCACAAACCTCATATACCCACAAACCAGTGGACCACCTCAAGTTTCTTTTTAGAAAAGAAAGCAACAAACTACATGTTGAACAAGATAAGTAAAACATTTTGTTCCTTCTAAGTAAATTGTGTGGTTAGGCATACTATTCTTGTTCAGTTCTTGTCCCAAGTTATAATATGACCTCTTTTGGTCTTTCCTGTTTCTCTTAGGACCTGCTGGATGATTCAAAATCTGCCTCTAGTAGAGATAAAACAATGATTACTTAACATTGATACAAAATATTCAGGCTAATCATGTCATTTTTCTATCATCAACAACTAAAAACCTGACAGACAGCCTAGACCAGTAGTGCTGAACCTATGTAATGTATACTGCAGTAGGCTGTTGGTGTCACTGAAAGCTCTACAATACTACACTGAAGTAGTATTGTCCTACTTCAAGATCAAATAGATTCACTAGCGGTGGTAGCCATACAACATCACAGGGGACTACATCTCCTAACCTTTGACAACATAGAAGCTAGGTGACTGCACTTCCAAGATCTATGAGAAACTATCTGAGTTATAGATGTTCTGGGAAAAAATACCTGAAATTGGTGGTCTTGGTTACTGTCCTAGACATCTCCTTTATTAATGTTTCTTATAGTCTTACAATTTAGATCTTGCATACTTAATCTCTTAGCTAAATTTTTTTCTTTTTGTTTGACAGTTGTTAAAGCCACTGATTATGCAGAGAAATAAATTCAAATGATCAGCAAATATATAAAAAATTCAACATCTCTAGTGATTAGATAAATGCAAATTAAAGCAATGCTAAGATTCCATCTTACCCTAGAAAGAATGGCAATATTAGGAAATCAAACAGTAACAATTGATGCTGTGACTGCGGTGAAAAAGGAACCCTCCTGCATTTTTGTTGGGAATGCAAGGTAGTATAACCATTATGGAAATCAATATGG
Source organism: Dolichotis patagonum (assembly GCA_004027295.1). Lineage (NCBI taxonomy): Eukaryota > Metazoa > Chordata > Mammalia > Rodentia > Caviidae > Dolichotis > Dolichotis patagonum. The sequence continues at coordinate 4,925 of PVJX010047785.1, forward strand.
AAATTTCTCAAAGAACTGAAATTAGAAAAATGAGAAACTCTATATGACCCAGCTGTCTCCCTGCTGGTATCTTTCTCAAAGTGCTTAAGTCATCACACTATAATAATATGCACATACAAATCATTATAGCAGCATAATTTATAATAGCTAGATACTGGGAGCAACCTGCATACAGATGACTGGATAAAGGAAATGTATAAATATATGATGGATTACCACTCTGCTGTAAAGAATGACAAATTTTAAATATTTGTAGGAAAACACATACACTTGGAAAATATAATGTTGAATGAAGTAAACCAGGCACACAAACTAAAATACCATATATTTCTCATTTTAGTAAGACAAGAACAAACAAAGAAAATTATAAAGGATGGATAAATAAGGACAAAAACAATGAGTCTCTTAAATTGGGAAGTTGTCCAAGGGAACAAGGGTGAGGTGTGAGGAAGAGGAGAAGGGGAAATAAGAAGAATAAAGATGTACCATGGATATATCATGTATAGGAATCTAATATCCTCTATTAATATAACCACTATATGCTATAACATGAAGTAAGACAAATAATATCAAAGAATATGAAAAGGGAGATAGGAGAACCAGAGGAGGAGGTAAGAGGTGGAGGGGAAGGGAAGGGGATTGAAAAAAAAACAAACTGTAACATGTACATATAACCACTCCCCAAGATGATCATAAACTTCATGAATTTCACACAAGTACAAGTAAGATAAAAAATGGTTTTAAAATAATTTCATTATTGTAAAAAAAAAACAACTGCTGCTGATGACTCAAGCCCAAGATAAAAAATATGCCTCCACATCCATAGCTCACTAAAAATTCTTGGAGGAGGATCAAAGATTCCTTGAAAGGGAAAGAATTCCTTGGTCTCTGCCTAAGTAAGACCAGCAATTTTATTCAGCAGGAAGTAGTCACAGAAAACAGACCCTTCTTTTGGAACTCTTAAAGTCTTTTAGGCACCAGGTCTCTCAGGAGGAAATAGTACAGGTAGCACAATAGGGGCTAGGAAATCATTCTCCTCCACCCACCTCAATTTGGGCAACATCCCAAGATCAATACTCCCTCTATTGTTCTGAAAGAGATAGAAAATAAGATAACAAAGACCTGGAGAATCTCTGAAGCTCCAAGACAGAGCACATGCATGTCAGATTTGGTCTGACCCTCAATAACATTTTTGCCACTCAAAATTTATTAAAGGTTTATAAATATGTACTGCTTGTCATACATATAATTTAATCAGAGTTAATTCTTGGACATGCATGTTCATCAAATGCTCCTGAGATGATTCAGTACCTTGTCAATCACTCCAGTCAATTTTACCTGGAGACCCAATGGGGTACACTTCCTTTAAATTTTGAAAGCCTGATCTGTGTGCTTTTTGCTTTCATATCATCCCAGTACCACTGTTCTATTTGTGCTATACTTTTTTTGTCATCAGTCTTGCCCTGAGTACATCCTGTCATGATCTTTAAAAAATGTAGGTGTTTTACTGTTGCTATTGGATATATGTTTGCAATTCTTTGCTTGTCATACAGAAAAGCCTGGATTCTATCTGCTGGATCTACTCCATAGTATCATATATATCTCAAAACATGATGCTACTCACATTAAATATATATGATTTTATTTAACTGTACTAAAAAAACAAAAATACATAAAATAAAAATATCACTGTACAAAAAAGAAACAGTATAATCATTTTTTGTTTTAAAGAAAAGCACTAACCTACATAACTTAAAAGCTCTACAAATAACAAGTAAGGTAAACACAAGGAGAGACACCCTAAACAGCTTGATCAAAATGTTGAAAGCCAAAAATAAAGAGAAATCTTGACAGTAGCAAGAGAAATGACTCAGTATGTTCAAGAGAAACTTCAATAAGATTAGTGGCTGACTTATACCAGAAATAGAGGCCAGAGGCAGGATGATAAAAGTGATGACAGAAAAGAATTGTCAAAATGAAAATAGAAGAGAGATATTAAAAAATAGTAAGAGGATCAGGGAGAGAATGCAGAAAGTACAAGGGGAGTAATAGCAAATAGGATCAGAGTATGTTATACCCATGTACAAATGTGCCAAAATGAAACACTTTTCTGTACAACTAATATGCACTAATAATTATTTTAAAGAAATAAAACAACAAAGTATCATACAAGATAATGCAAATATGAGTAAAAAGGAGCAAAGATAGTGGAGTGAGGAGTACTGGTGTATGAACAAGGAATCATAAGCAGGGGAAAAGGATGAAATAAGATCTCATTAAGCTTTATTAAAGAGATTAATAATTAGTAGGAGCTTTTACTAAATGCAGCTTTTTGACTTAAAATGAGAGAGAGAGAGAGAGAGAGAGAGAGAGAGAGAGAGAGAGAGAGAGAGAGAGAGAGAAACTAGACCTGGGAAGGCACCAGGTAACACAATTAACATAAGTATTTAGCTAGAAGAGTAAACAGGCAAAACAGGGTTGCTGCCAGGAACATGAAAGGCCAGGGTAACTAGCCTCTCTCACCCACCTCTTATAAAATTCAAGGAAGATAAGCAGCAGCTACCTAAAGACTCTTATTTAATATATATAAAAAAGCACGTCCTCGTTGTGTATCATTTATTCTAAGTTACCTTTCTGTAAGAAACCCTCCCCCCCAGTTATCCATCCCAAAGGGACAGGAAGAAATCAAACAGGCAGAAAGAATGTATAAATACCCAGGTTAGGATCAAAGACAGACAAAGTCATTCAGATGGCAAAAACTTCAGGTGCCCACATGGAGGATGAGAGAAATCACTAGTGTTAAATAAAAAGGAGTTGAAGAGAAAAATCCAAGGGTATTTATTTCTGATGTTCCCTGCTCTCCCCAGATAATTGTTTATTTTCTTTCTTTGCTGTCTTTTTCAAATAAACCATCTTCCTTTATTTTAAATTCTGCCTCATTACAAATTCATCACTGAAGTAGAGTCTTTGGCCTGGCACTGTGTTTTCCAGATGAGGAGCGATGCATATATCACACTCTGCAACACCACTGGGACCAGCAGACCACTGGGCATGGGTCAGGCTGGCAAAAAAAAGTGTTTTGCCAGTAGTATCCTTGTCATGCAGGAAGAACATTTTCCTGACCATTAGATGCTTTTACAATTATCTTTAAACAAAACTCTCAACTCATGACTTGGCAAATATTTCTATGTTATTTTCTGGAGTGGATAGTCTTTGTTTTATCCACCTACTTTCCCTATTCTTAAAATGTGGTTATTGTACTGCTCATTTTCATAGTTTGAAATGGAAACAACTGCTTTTCTTTGGTTCATATTCTCAGATTTAACAGAGAGACATCCTTAGTATGCATTTGTCCTACTGACTTCTTCAGGAAGAAATAAAAGAAAAGAAAGAAGAAAAAGAGCAACTGACATGGTCTTCTGCTCCTGTTTGCTTAATTACAAAAAATTCATTTTGCGTGCTGAAGTCTGATATTTAATTTGAAACAGGTGCTTAGGTTATGGTATATATGAATTCTTTCCCTTTTGTTCCAAATAACAAAACTAAACAAAGAGCAAATATGAATAACTTCAGGATTTAAAAAAAATCTTCCAGTTTTAACCACTATTATCATAAGCACAGTAGAGACTGCAGTAGTAAATTCTAAATGTTCGTTCTAATTTAAAATACATCTTGACTCATCCTGTGATATAAATTTACTCTGCAAGAACAAAGGTCTACTTTTGTAGATAAATCTTTGATGTGATAAATAAGGATAAAGACAAGATATCCAGGTTGATTTTATGTATAACTAATCTATCACAATTTATCCACGAATACACACTTTTGCATGCATAAGTTCACATTTTTGGACAAAAGGATGAATTATTGTCCTAGAGAAGGAAAAGTGCTGTTGAATTCTTTTTTGAAGTCCTTGGATATTTTATATTTTAAATCTTTTGATTATTCTAAGGAAGGACCAGCTTGTGCAACAATTTAACTTTATAAATACAGGCTTGAATTTAGTTGAAAGAATTGTAAAATAAAACAATGATTTTCAGTTTGATTGAATTTATTTACTTCCCTAATATGACAGGCTGCTATATGGCAAATTTCTTTATCCCCTTTGTGGAATCATATACCAGCAGATAATGAGATATTTTTTCTTGTGGTTGAGACTGGAAGAAAAGTGTCATAAGTCATTTTTCAGTTTAGAGGACGTGATGAACCCTACAGTGTAATATGAATTCAAGTTTAAATGGTGAAATGTAGAAGAAAAAAAGAGAAAATTTCCATATAATACCTTTCTCTTAATGAAAAGGAGCAAAATGTCTTATGTAGCACACTATGTGAATTTTTTGGTGTTTCATAGTATGTAGTTGCATTGTTAATAAAAACATAAGTAACTTTCACCTCAGCCCAGTGATAGGTGTGATGTTAAGTGAAAATGGCAGGGACCAAGGAAATTTTCTTCAGTTGGAACTGAACTTTCTCATCAGAAAATGGGCCTTAGATGTAATATTCCAAGTCCTGATGTTGGTTACCGTAGATTTAGAAGAAATTCAGTATCTGAAAAAACTCAAAGAAGAAATGTAGATTTTTTTTCCTTAAAATTATGTTACATAATGAGCAGGATATAGCAGAAAACTGTCCTTACTTACTAATCAACAGGGGACCATTCTACAAGATTAACATCTTTACATCTGAGGAGTGAAAATTTTATGATTTTTGTGAGTTGAGAAAGAATTCTGAGCTCATTAGATCATCTCTGTTTTTTGGTATGTTTGCTTAGGGTCATGGATACTATGATGCTGGGAATTTAGGGCAGATTTATCAAAATTTCAGAGTGATAGAAATGGTCATAAATAGGAAATGCTGTACATTCTAGCGATTAATTAGATTAGCCCACCATTTTGAACTGAAATTTTTAAAAATTCTTTTTCATAAAAATATTGTGTATGAGATGCACAACATAGGTAAATTCATAGACAGAAAGTAAATTATCAGTCACCATTGATTAAAACATGAGGTGCTAGGGGAGACTATTACTGTGTACAGAGTTAATTATGTGGTTATGAAAATGTTCTGGAATTAAATAGTGATAATGGTTGCATACCTTCAGAAATATATTAAAACATAGAATTGTATCCCTTAAAAGGATAAATTCAGTGGCCTGTGAATATTATCTCAATACAAATTTATTTGTATATTTAGGTAAGGGAGTTGGATTCAGGGGCTTACATATGCTAGGGAAGTGCATCACTCAGCTATATTTCTATTGCTTGTAAAAATTTATTTTGAGATATCATCTCACTATATTTCTCAGGCTGGCCTTGAACTTCTTCTGTCTCAGTCTCTTAAGTAGCTGGAATTATAGGCATGTATCCCCATGCCTGGCTCAGTTTAAAAAATGAAAAAGAAAGATGTAAAAACAATAGCTTAATTTTCTACTCAAATACATGGGAAAGAAAAGAGCAGGATAAACCTAAAGCAAGCATAAGGAAGATAATAACAGCAATTTAGAGAAGAAATAAAATTCAGAATAAAAAAGAATGGAGAAAAATCAATGGAGCCACAGCATAGTACATGAAAATGCTCAAAATTGACAAACTCTTAGTAAGACTTACAAAGGAGGAAACGAAATGATAGCTGTGCCAATTACCCTAATCTGATCATTACACATCATATTTATGTTGGAATTATCATACTGTCCCCCATAAATATGTATAATTATTAAATTTCAGTTAAAATTAAAATATATTCTACAAAATTCCGGACAGAGAAAACTTCACAGCAAGGCAAATTATCAGAGATAAAGAGGGGGATTACATAGTGGTAAAAGGGTCAAGTCTCCAAGAAGATCTAACAATCATTAATGAATACAGTATATGCCAAACAACAGGGCCTCAAAATATAAGATTTAAAAACCGAGAGACCTATAAGAAGAAATAGACCTACTGTTATATTTGGAGAGTTCAATACTCCTATATCAGAAATTGACAGCTCCAGTTTGCAGAAAATATCAGTAAGGGCATTCTTTTCAGGTTCATAGAAAATGTTAGCCAGGGTAGACCATACTCTGCACCATAACACATGAACAAATTTTTAAAAATAGACACCATACAATATCTGCCCTTAATCTGTAATGGAATTAAAATAGAAGTCAGTAACAGAAAGATAGCTAGAAAATCTCAAAATATTTGGATGTGAAACAACATACTAGTAAATTACCCAAATAATATACAAGTAAATTACACATGGACCACAAAAGAAATCTTATAAACTATTTTGAGCTATATGAAAATGAGAATAGAATTCATCAAAAATTGGGAGATGAAATGAGAATACTGTTTTGAAAGAAACTTGTACCATTAGGTGAATATATTAGGAAAGAAGATCTAAAATCAATAATCTCAGTTTCCACATTAAGGAATTACAAAAAAAGTAGTGCAAACTTATTTCAAATTAAACAAAAGAAAAGAAATGACAAAAATTAGGTTAAAAAATCAGTGAAATTGAAGAAAAGAAATAAATATAAAAAACTCAACAAAACTAAAAGTTAATTCTTTTAAAAGTCCACAAATTTAACAAACATCTAGACAGGTTAACTATGAGAGAGAGAAAAGACTCAAACCATAGATGCCAGTAATGAAAATGGAGAAATAAGTACAGATCCTGTAGACATTAACAGGATAATAAGTGAATACTATGAGCAGCTTTATGATCACAAATTTAATATCCTATATGATATGGACCAATTCCTTGAAAGACACAATCTGTGAAAAGTTGCAGAGAAAAGAAATGCCTATGTGTATTAGGGGAATTAAATCA
>PVJX010047786.1:0-11724 GCA_004027295.1 Dolichotis patagonum
TGATTATTTTTTACTCTTTTTCCTGACCACCCCTTTCATTCTCCAGATCTTATTCTCATCTCCAAAATGTCTACTCCTTTGTTTCCTACAGTCTCTTTTTATGTAGCTCTTTAAGTTATTTATATTTTGAATGAAAGCCACATTCTAAGTGGCAGCCTTCAGATTAGAACCTGAGAGTCTCTGTATTCAGAGTTCTTACAGCTCTGCCAATAGGGTTTTTTTTTTTTTTTTTTTTTTTGGACTTTTTGACACAGGGTCTCACTGTGCAGTTCAGGCTGGCTTGAGCTCACTTTGTAGCCCAGGCTGGTCTCAATCTTGCTGTGATGGCCCTGCCTCAGCCTCCTGAGTGCTGGTATTACAGGTGTGCCCCACCATACCTGGCTCTAATAATTTTGAAATGGTGTAGCCAGGACATCCTCCATGAGACAGGGGATACTCTGGCTTCCAGCTGGATCAGAGAAGCTACAATTTCACTTGCTTTTTGTGTTTGAAATTTCACCTGTAATCCCAACATGGAGGAAGTTTGAGGCAGGAAGATTGCAGGTTTGAACCTAATCTGGACAATTTACTAAGACCCTATTTCAAATAAAATTTTAAAAAAGGATTCAGAATGTAGCTAAGTGGAAGGTCCCGGATTCAGTCACTAGAACAATAAAATAAAATAAAATAAAATAAAAATAAAACGCAAATTTTTTATTCTAAGAGAAAGAGAGAGAGACAGAGATCTTAAACTGAAAAGACCGCACTTGCCAGGATCCCTGGAGTGAGAGTTCAGGCGTAACACTGGGAGTCTAGGTGGAACAAGCACAAGGAAGAGGGTGGATATGCCACCCGAAGCCACGGCCACTTCTCAGCTCCAGATGTGCGTGTGCTGTAGTTCAAGTTTTCATTTTGAGGGTGCTGCAGTCTGGACAGGGCTTGAGTGTGAATCCTCAGGGTTATGTGCTTGAAGCTCTGTCCCCGTGTGGCTGCACTGGGAAGTGATGGACCTGTGAGAGGGGTTTGTGGAAAGTGGCGAAGTCCCTGACGTGTGACCTTGGGAAGCGCACTCTCATCATGGCACACTGCCGTGAAGTGTGATCGTGGCACACACACACACACACACACACACACACACACACGGCTGGAGGTGGCTGTGGCCTGCTTCCCCGTGCTCCTCTGCAGCTCTGCATGCTGGACTCATCGCAGGTCCTGTGGGCCAGCTGCCTCCTTGTGATGGTGACACCAGCCTTCAGAGCCACTTGACTCCACCGCAGGCAACTAGGCCTATGAACCATGTCCCAGTGTCATCAATTTCAAGGAGCCAGTCACACTGAACTTGGCACAATTTGGGCCAGACAGCTGCCCCTTACCCAGCTGCTGTGCCAGGGGCAGCTGTGATCCACCAGCGGTCAGTTTGTGGTTCTTCATACGCCAGGTCCATAACCAAGGCCAGGGGTGGGTAGGACCATGCAATAAGGGCTTCATTATGGGATGAGAAATAACTGTCCCTGCCTTCTTCTGCTGTGAACTGATGTCTCCTTGAAGGTGAGAAGGGAGGACGGGAAGTCCTGACCCTGGTGGTTTGGGGAGGTGGAGGAAGCCTGGAGGCAGGACTGGGTGACCATCTGACTGTATCAGAAGCAGTCTGAGCTCCCAGTGGCCCAAGTTGATTCGTGCAAGTCCTCATGAAGCTTGTGCTCAACCCAAGAATGGAACGTTAAGGACAGAGGCAACAGCCTTGGCTGTCTTACCTCTCGTCCCAGACACCTCCTGTCACCTTCTTATCAGCTTCCTGCTAAAGCATGGTGGGTTTTCTGTCTTAGGGTCGTGCATGAAACAGCCTGGAGCTCGGTAAAACCTTCCCTGGTTTCCATCAGTCTCTCTATTCCCTGCTGTGTTTACCTCCTTCGGGCACAGTAATCCTGTGGTTTCCAGAATAAATGTCTATCCGGAGAGAACAAACATCTTTAAGTCTGCAGGACTGGTGGCATCATGGCTCCCGGCTGGAGTTCAGCTGGAGTGAGCGAGGCCTGAGGTCAGGACCTGCCCTCGAGCCCCTCAGCCCAGCATTTGGTGCAGTCCTGGGCCACGGTAGGAGGAGGAGGCTACGCAGGAACTCGGAAGTCCTGTGGTTCCTTCTTACCTTACTTGTTTCTTTACTATTATTTTTGTCTCTCATACTCTTTCCTGTTAAAGATGCCACTCATTTCCTCCTTTGAGTCTTCGGGACAATGATATCTTACCTTGTTTTACATTTCTCCCACATGACTCATTTTTTCACTTCTTTACTTTTCCTGGATCAAGGTAATCTATCCTTCTACCAATAGAGAAGCTATGGGAAGAGCTGGGGTTGGGCTCTCCTGGAACCAAGGGCTTTGCTAGAGAGCAGGACTTTCAGTGTGAAAACCAGGACAGTCCTTGGTATGGTCAGTCACCCTGTGGGTAATGGCCACATTCAAGGGGACGGAGAGGGGGTTGGGGAAATAAGGAGGAAAAGGAAGGCTCCTGAAGAGTTGGGAAATTATAGGCTTTTAACATAACTCTAATTTTATGTCTTTTCTTTCCATATTAATAAATGGCGTTCTTGCCCACAAACTCGCCAGTGCCCTTTGGACTCATCAACCTATACAATTGCCCATTGTTTACCTCCTATTCTCATCTTCCAATAAGTATTTCCCAGTTCCTCTCCCTTGTTTACCTAACTTGGTCCCCTTGTAAGTGAATGCTTTGAAATCCTCCTCTCCACCAATGCACAGCTGTGATGGATACCGTGTAACGTAGAGAGGAGACGCCGTGCTCAAACACGAGATTCATACGTCCACCGACCTGGAGCAGCAACCAAGTGCCAAGCAGTGAGTAGAGCTTGATCTGAGGATGCACTGGGCTCTGGATGTGGAAGTGCGTAGTAGTTGCTGAGGGTTTGGCTGCTTTGGGTAAATTGCAACTTACAGTTAAGAGTCCCAGCGTGAAGCAGGAGCCACACCATGCTCAAAGCCTGCAGCCGGAGGAAGCACGGGCTTCCCTGGCTAATGAAAGCAGACTAGGAAAGCTTCTGCCAACCACTGCTGGGAGCTCAGCTTAGTGCTGCATGGGGGATGCTGGGAGTGTGTGGAGAGAGCAAGGAAGGGAGAGGGAAGCCCTTCCACGCAGGACAGTCCTGCAAACCCAATGTAAGATGCACTAATAATCTCACATCAAGAAAGATAGTCAGACAACTTTTTGCAATGATGAGAGTATGTAACGTATCAAGTGGTGACTTCTTAGTGTTTTGGGGTTTCTTTTTGTTGTTGTTGTTGTTGTTATTTTGGGTTTGTTTGTTTGTTTGTTTTGGGTTCTTTTATTTTTTCCCTTTGGAATTCTGTATTGTTGCTACCATTTTTCTGTTTTGTCTGGTTGTTTTTTTTTTCCTCTTTAAATAAAATAAAAAAAAAAGAAAGTCAGTGAAATCACTAACTGGAATTGAGTTTTTCCAGAGAGAAAATAAAATACACTAAAATATGTATGCTTAGATCCCTTGCAAATGAAAGAATTACATCCCTTAAAATGATATACGCAACCAAATTGGTGGCATAGTACAAGATAAGCAGGTGAATAAAAAATTAGAAATGGTGAAGGAAAATATAGCCATTTGCAGAGGAAGGGGACACACAATATGATAGATTCTAGACCGAGCATAGTTGAAGACAGAATTAGCAAACTGGAATTTATCTGGGCTGTAACAGTGACAAAGGACTTACACAAATAGAGGATGACCAGGGCTGCGGTTATATGCAGACGGAAAGGCTTGTCACAGGAGGCATGTGAGCAGTGACCTGACCAAGTAGAGCGTAAGCCTTGTGGATGTAAATAAAAATCAATCAAATAAGCCCATAGATGCACAATAATCATTTATTTTCTAAATTGTGAGGGTTAAGTTGAATAACCTCAGTGAAAGTACCAAATCTAATGCCTGACCCATAATTCCTCTACTTCCTCTATGTTCAGGGGGATTTTGGCCGCCTTTGCTGGAGGTCAGTGTCACACCAAGGGGACCGGAATTGACAGCTAGTCTCTCAATGGAGTAATGGATCTAGCTCTTTGACAAGGTGGCTGGAATACCGTCAGCTGTCTGAATGCCCGTTTTCTCCTTCTGCTCTCTCCCTTGAGAACAAACTCTGTTTTCCACTTTAGCATTAACTAAACAAGCTAATCGCATCCAAAATTCAGAGATGACATTTTAATAAATCCAGGCAGCCTGGCTAGTAGTTTTTTTTTTTTGCAAATGTCATCAGTGTAGCTCTCAGCATTTTTCCCTAGTATGTCTTGCCTGGAACCTCAAAAGAACTCCTGACAGAGGTCATGAAAGTGAGGAGACAAAGTCACCCTCTTTCTGAGCATGGAACCTTTTCAACTAGAGGCCCCCATGAAAACATTCCCTACTGAAAAGAACAAAATAAAACTGGCTTCCAGCAAACAGCCACAGAATGTTCCATCCAACAGAGAGCAGCTTCTTGGAACGTGGGAATCCGAGCACTGGATTGCATTCAAAGAAAATACCCTCAGAGTGATACAGAGCAGGTCCTGGGGGCTCACAGCACCCAAAATTCCATTCTGCGAGGGGGATGGCTTCTGCCGAGGCTGGGGTGGGAGATGGGTATCAGAGAAACTGAACGAGGCTGGGGCATGCAAGCCAGGCCATCAAGGACGGAGCCGACCCTTATCTCCCCCGAGCAAGGCCCACAGTGACAGCACAGCGGAGTCAGCGAGTGATACACCACAAAGGGGAAGCAGTTTCTGTTTGTTTTTGTAACCCTGAGAGAGAGAACATGTCCCACCCTCTCTGACTTCTTGGTCAGGAAAAAGTTGTTTGAAGAAGAAAGGAAAAGCATCCCCTTTTGATGTGACTAAGACCACTTTTGCGCTTATCTTGCAGTGTGAGGCAGGATAATGCTCTGGTCCTCCCTCCCCTGGGCCCTGGCTCTTGCCAAAGGGTTCCCCCGGCCCCCATTTGCCATCTTCCTGGCAGCTCTGTTCTGCCCTCATCAGCATAGGATTGTCTCACATGGCACATCTATAAAAAGTCTTCCCCTGGTTACTGTGCGTTCTGTGTGTGTGTCTGTGTGTGGCTGGGTGTGTGTTCCCCAGAATTGCACATCTCACCAACTATGCATTATTGAAAAGAAAACAACAATGAACAGACTAGTTTGACTTTGGCTCTGTGGAGGTAAATGTTTACGCTTCGAATGGCAGAAAGTAACAGAATTGCAGAGAGAAACAGTAGGATTTTAATGTCTCCCACATCCCATAGCATATTTTTTCCCTAATATCTTCTGAAGATGAAGAGGAAAGAACTTCAGTTAATGTTACATTGAAAATAAAATTTAAAAAATGATCTTTTGTGGTGAGAAGAGGGAGGAAATTGTTGCACATACACAGCAAAATGAGGGTGCCTGTGAGCCAGCCACGCTTTCAGAGGTCTTCATGCCCGTAGATAGTTTATTTTCAGTGTGTCCACCTCACACATATGCAGCTTGAGATGCATCGTGTGTGTGTGTGTGTGTGTGTGTGTGTGTGTGTGTCTGTGTAGTACTGGGGATTGAACACAGGATCTTTGGGAGCTTTATGCCCAGCCCTTTTTCAGTTTTTTATTTTGAAACAGGGTCTTCCTAAGTTACTAAGTCTCCTAGGCTGGTTCAAACTTGGGATCCTCCTGCCTCAGCCTCTCAGAGTGCTAGAATCACCAGTGTGCACTGCCATGCCTGGTGAAATGTGTTTTTAATAAGATCTCCATTCCAGTGGTAAGCAAGTATAAAAGAGTTTAAATAGACGAAACTTCAAGCTGAGAGTGGAGCACTGTTTAGCGATTAATCTTTAGTAGGCAGAGTCCTTGTGTGACAGTAGACACATATATGTCTGTTGATCAAGTTAATGCGGAGTGCTACAATAGCAAGCAAAAATGGATTCGACTCCTTTCCTCAGGGACCATCGTTTGGCGGGGTCCCTTTAATCATGCCACATAACTGGTGCCTACCACAGAGACTGCCACCCTGCCTATGTTTGAATAACACAATAGTTAAATCCTTCTCAAACCTAGTTCCTTCTTTTAATGGGAAGCACTGTATTGATCTATGTTCTTTCCTTATGCTTCCTGACTTAGGAGTTTTGAAATGCATCTGCTTTTTGAACTTCACTACCTTTCGTCATGTGATTCTAAAACCACAGCCCTTGTGACACCCAGAAGAGTGCCTGAACGGAGATGTGACCAGAATAGCTCCATACTCTTAGAGGGACTTCAGGCCACATAACCCTCCTGCTCTCTCTTCCCTCTGCCTCTGCCTTAATAAGAAAGGCATTGTACAGAGCGATGGCTCCAGCGCTTGTTTCTGTGATTCCTGCAGAGGGAGAGACTTGGAAAAAGAGAATAGAAATCACTTGCTCACTATTAGAGAGCAAAATAGTAATGAAAGCAAAGTAGAAGTTACTGGTTCTGAGTGATCTTTTTGGAAAGCAATTTTCCAATTCAGTTAGTATTTCTGAATAGCTGTATGTAGGGACTATGTTTTGCATAGTGCTAGTTAAGTGCACTCATATAAGGGGAGCATTTAAAAAACAATGTAGGGCAGAAGCAAATAATCCAATTCATCCATTGAATTTAACCAGGGATATTCAGTAAGTCTCGAATAGCTCGACCGTGGTGGGAAGGTGACGGCAGCGCCTCTCCTTGGACCAAACTCTCAGACATCGCCGTCAGCAGCCCCATGCCTGCCTCTCGGTGCGGTCCGAAGTGAGCCTAGCAGCTGTTCTCCTGCCATAATTCAGCTATTTTATTTCTATTTTAATCAGAGCAGATTACTTTTGACCAAACTAGCACTTCTGGACATAATCTACATTGTATGACCTCTTTCAGCTAATAAGAAACTGCTCCCTCTGTTCATTTGATGTGTGTGCAAAGCTAATTTATCTTGACCAATATTATTATGCTAATTATGTAAGTGCTGTTTGGCTCTTTTAGGCAATTTCTATTATGAGAGCTCTTGAAAATGTAATGGGAGAAAGAATAAAATGGAGCAGACATGTAATTAGGGAGATTATGAAAATCCTTTCCCAGGTGCAAAAAGTGCAGTGCAAGCCTTGGAATTTTGGTCTTTGTATTATGATGCTTGTCTCTTCCTCCGGGCCAGGTGGATGCTTCAGTTCCATGGGGCAAAATCTCAGATAGACGTTCTAGTACCAGTAGTGAAACAGGCAGGGTTCAAGGGTTCTGTCCTGTGGGTGAGAATTGGAGACAACTGGGCCTACAGGGGGATCCTTGCCCCAGCACCAGACACTGAAGTCTTAAGAGAATGAAACCCAGCATGGTCAAAGAAAGGCCAGACATCTGTACTAAATTAGGTGTCCTGGCTTCTAGTCTCTGTCTGTCTCTTCCTCTCCCTCTCTCTCTTTCCTGAGCTGGGTCAAATAATTTTATCCATGACTAGTATCTAACAGGCTACCTAAAGAGAGAAGTGGGGAAGAACAATCCAAGTGTTTTCCCCTCTCTATTCTCACCATGCAACATAGCAACTCTGACACTACATGTGGGGTAGGGAGACATTCCCCTGCACCTACCAATTCTGGACACCCACTGGCAAGTGTCCTCTAACTCAATTCCATTCTGATACCATTGAAGGTTTGGTCCCATGTAACTGTCCTCACTTTGGATGCTATTTGAAAGTCTTTGACCAACTGGCTATAAATGAGAGTTCCTATCAGTGTTCTGGGATGGCTTCCAAACAAGGAAACCATTTACCTGTGTCCACCCACTTATAAAGGCCACTAGAGAGGATGCAGATAAACAGCCCCGTGGAAGAGATGCACAAGGCGAGGTGTAGGAGAAGAGTGTGGAGCTTCTATGCCCTTTCCACCCCCTCCAGGAACTGCCACCAGTTCAGATACCTGGAAGTTCTCTGGGCTCTGTCGCTGGGGTGTTATAGAGGCTTCACTCTGCAGGCATTGATTGATTATCTCATTGGCCATTGGCAATCAACTCAACCTTCAGTCCCTTTGTCATCCCCAGACCTCTAATTTTGCCTTAGTCTCTCCACTGGCATGTACCCAACATGAAGTTATCTAGGGGCTCACAGTCACCAGTCATCTCCTGAGCATTCAGAAGACTCATCACTCTGAAGATTCCAAGGGTTTCAGCAGCCTCCTCTGCTCGACACAACAGTCCTTTCATACTGAGACTTGAAAATGGTCCATAAATTTGTTGGAGCATCCACCAAACGGCAAGAAGATGTAGACAACCTCTCTTGCTTGCCAGCCACTCCAAGATCAAAGGGACTTGATAAGGATTCTTCTGGAATCTTAAGGAACAATTGTCCTCTTGGTCTCTCTTTGCTCCCTAAATCCTGAAGCAGCCAATGACTGAAGACCCTTCTTTTTCCCACTCACTATTAGACATGGAAGCCACACAGCTCCCCATAGTCACCACAAGGGCTGCAGAGGAACCCGTTTGTGGAGCATGAAAGGCAAGCAGCACTGACCCCCTCTTCCTCCTTTCTCTAAGTATGATAACACAGGACGGAAAGTCACAGAAAGTGGAGGATGTCCATATTGTGTGATTGGCTCCTGGTATAAGTGGCAGCACATGGGCTGCCTTGGACAGACAGCTGTTTTAGTATTAAGTATGATCAAGGCCTTCTTGATGCTGGTAGTGTGTTTCAGGCCAGGCTCCAGCTTCTCTGCCTGGACCTGCCTCTTTTTATGCTGGTAGCATCTTACTGTCCAAGCAACGCTTGCCTTTCAGCCTAGTTTTAACCCCTTAACCATTGCTCCTACCCACAGCACACTGCTCTTACCTAACTTCCTATCAAACCCAAGCTCCCTATTTGTCCCCACCTCAATTTTGCCCTCAGTCACCACTCCTAGGGCCAGTGCCACCCTCTGATCCCAGCTTTTCTGGGCTCATACCACATCACCCTGGGTCCAGGCACAGGAAGTTTTGCCTGGACTCCCCTCTCTCTCATGGCCACCTTCCTATCCTCTGCTGCTGAGATGATAGCTCTGAGTTGCATCAGGAGTGAGAAAGCCTGAAAACCACTAAAATCTACTTCTGGGAGAGATATGGAAATTCAGATCTTCCAGAGCAAAAGAGGAAGAAAGCCCAGTGCTGGAGTTTGAGGAATTAGGAGGGGACACTGCCTGGAGAGCTGAGAGGGACAGACTGGCTACCAACTCAGCCTCCTGACTGCCCTTTCCTCTGCCTGGACAGCTGAAAATGGAGACATCCTATTAGGAAAAAGTGTGGCTCATTTAAAGGTAGTGTAATTGGAGCAAGGCAGGCAAGTATCCATCATGCCAAACTGCAGAAGGGCACCATGAAGAGGTGGGGAAACCCACCTGGGAATCCAGGGACCTGGCTGCTGTCTGGATTGGGAATATAGGAGCTGAGGGGAAAAAACTACTGCTTTCCTGGTCTCCACCTGCTCACTCAGAAGTGGAAATTGGACTGGATAAGGTGTTCATTCTCTAAAGCAACATGACAAATTGTCCCAAAACTCAGCAGCTTAAAACAATGAATTTTTTAATCTCGCAGATTCTGTGGGTCAGGAATCCTGGCTCTGTGCAGACAACTCCTCGGGCTCTGGATCTCTCTGGATCTCTCTGGGGCTGCACTGAGATGACAGTTGGGCCTGCAGGCATCTCTGGGCTCAGCCGAGGAGCATCTGCCTTCCTGCTCATTCACATGGTCCTCTCTGGGTCCTGGAGGAAATGTCCCCTTTAGATCACAGCCTTCCTTCCCTGATGGCTCTCGGCTGGAGGCCTCTCCGTCTCCTCCTATGTGAATGTCTATGGAAGACAGCTCGTAGCATGGTGACAGGCTTCACTGGAGTTGGCAAAGGTGACTTCTGTTTCCCAGTCTGACTGTAAGAAGTTTGGAAGCTGCCACTTCACCCCAACCAACAATGGGTAAAACGCTAAAGCAGCTCTCCTCAGAACTGTAAGAGATGTGTGGCCCCAGGGAAAATGTGTGCTATCCTAAAATCAGAGCGACGGGCACAGAGCTTCAGAGAACTGCAACTTACCTACCAGAGCAGAAACTCATTAGCAGAAACTTTCGTGGGAATTAGTGCCAGGGTAGAAAAATCTGAACTGTAATTGGTGATTTGCTGGAGGCTTGGTGTGAACAAGTCTGAGAGTTAAAAATGGTTGCCAGTGGGACCCAGATATCTGAGAGTCCCCACACTATGTGAGATTTGCCACCAGGAGTTTAACCAGATTCCCATGTTAAACAAAAGGGGAAACTCCACTCATGCTTCCAGAGAGGAAGGAAAAAACTATTTTAAAATATGCCAGAGTATCCAGAATATGCCAGAGTATTCAGTCCCTAAAAGCCTTCCTTCAGGAGAAACTCTTTGACCAGAGCCTAACCAGATAGATGTTTATCAAAGATTAACTGATCAAGAGAGAGGAAATACTCAGCCCAGCAATCCTAGGCACAGATAAGCCACACCTAAGGAAGCCTGGAGACTGAGATGTGCTTGTGAGGTGCTTGCTCCACAGACACAGGCTTGCTGAAGACCAAGATATACTCATGGAACTGTAAAATGCTTCCCCTTCCCTGTTCCTCACCATCATATTACTAAAGGCCCGTTAAAACTGGCCAGGTGTGCTGGCTCACACCTGTAATCCTAGAACTTGGGCAGGTGAGGCAGGAGGATCGAATGAGTTTGAGGCCATCCTGGGCTATATAGTAGATTCAAAGCAAGCCTGGACTGTGTAGTATGATCCTGTCTCAAAAAAAATAATTAACAACGCCCATTATAGTATTTCCTTTTACCTAGTACCTCATGTCCAGCAACCAAGAGAAAAATTATAAGGCATACTAAAAATGCAAACAAATAAACAGTTTTGAGAAACAGAGCAAAGATCAGAACCAGATATGTTGGAGATGTTAGAGTTATCAGTATTAGAATTTAAAATAACTATGATTAATATGCCAAAGGCCTCCTAAACTATAAACTCTAGAAGACAAAGTGGATGGCAAGCAAGAACATAGAGAATGGCATGTAATCAGAGAGATGAAAATCCCAAGAAAGACCCAACAGAAATGCTAGAGATAGAAAACACAAAGAAAAATGAAGAATATCTAGACTTCTTAGTAGAGTGGATGGAACTCAAAAAAGAATCACTGAGTTTAAAGCAATAGCAATAGAAACATCCAAAACTAAAATACAAAAAGAACAAAGAATGAAGGAGGTGCAGAACAGAATATCCAAGAATTGTAGGGTACCTACAAAAGGTATAAAACTTGCATAAGGAGACTACTGAAAGAAGAAAAATACAGAAAAATATTTGAAACAATAATAACTGAGAATATGCATAAATTAATGTCAGAAACCAAACCACAGGTTCAGGACACTCAGAAAACATCAAAATGAGCACATTCAAAACAACACCAGCCCCTACACATATCATATTCAAACTTTCTTTTTCTTTTTTTTTATAATTTTATTTAAAGAGAAAAAAACAAAACAAAACAAAACAGAATAAAGGGTAGCAACAATACATTATTCCAAGGTAAAAAGGAAAAGAACAACAACAATAAAACCTAAGAAATTATTACTTGACAAATTACATACTGACTTCTTGGAAATAGTTGTTCAAATTACAAAGTTAAAACATGTAAAGTAGACATTCAAACAGTGAGACTGTTAACAGTTCTGCTCCACGATCTGACAAAAACAGCAATATGGTCATCCATCTTACCCACTCAAATAT
>PVJX010047787.1:0-11733 GCA_004027295.1 Dolichotis patagonum
GCCAGGAGAACAAGGAACTCCTCTCCTCTCTGGGGGTGGCTGAGAGTGTGGCAGACTTTCAGCAGCCTGAAGGAGAGAGACCCTGGTGCATTGGAACCTGCACCGTGAGGTTGACTTGGGGTGCCGGGAGAACAAGGAACTCTTCCCATCTCTGGGGGGCGACTGTGATCCTGCCTGTGTGTGGGCTGAGAATCAGACATCTCATGTTGTCCTGTCCCCCATCCCGTGTCCCCCCCTCTCCTCCCCCCTGCCTAGCAAGTGGGAGCCAGTGAAATACACATCTTGTGAAAAGATTGTCTATGTTATTTAGTATGAGCTCTTGATATGCAAAGATAAGGACAACCATTTGGAAGAAAACAAGAGACAATATGACAGATAGTGAAGATCTCTGGTTGTCTAGCATTGAAATTTATGCTTTCTTATGTCCCATTCTGTTCTGTTTTGTTGTGCTTAATTTTACTCCCTTTTAAAATAAAATACAAAAATTAAAAAAATTCAAGACAGTGTAAGTGATACAGGATTTCAAAGCAAGATAATAGAAAATTAACAATGATTACCATAATGCCTTTTGTTGTCTTCAAAATAGCTGCTTATACCTTTAGACATAATAAAATCATATAAAACAGAAACAGAATAGAATCAATAAAAACAAAACAATGACTGCAATACAGGACTTCATAACAAGATAATAGTAAATCCAAAATGGCTACATAATAGATCTTGTTATCCTTGAAATAGCTGCCCATCCCATCAGATATAACAAAATTAAACAAGCTAAAGCAGAATAAAACCCAAACAAACCAAACAATGAAAATGATACAGGACATCAAAGTAAGACAATAAGAAATTAACAATGGCTACCACCTTCAGAAGGCGATCCCCCATATATGCTATATTGTGTAATGTTACCCTCTGAATAGATGATCAGACTCCTGGCTTTAGACCTGCAAAGTAAACACTAAAGTAGTGAAACACTAAACACTACAAGCATTAAGTTGTATTCCACCTCATTAGCCATCATCACAGCCTGTGTTTCTCTGGATCAGCTGTTCACTTACAGGGTGGGGTAGGAACACTGGCTCTTCTTGTCTCCCTTCTCATGTGCTGGAAGGGGCTGGCATCTGGCTCTTCCCTAGCCAGCCTGCACATGGCACTGACTCGCAGGAGGTCTTAGCTTCTTGTTCTCTTCTTGTTCTCCTCCACCCTAGCCTGTGAATGGTGCCAACTGACAGGGGAGGGTTGGCTTCTGTCTCTCCCCCAGTCAACCTGTGCATGGTGCCAGCCCTGGTATTTTAGTTCTATTTTTTATGTCTCCCTAAATGCATATACTTCCATTTAATTCCTCCTTAATCTGTGATCTTTTGAGTTTTTGCTATATAGATTAATCCATGTACATTTACCAGTCTTTTAAAACTAAAGAATGCCAGTGGCAACAGGACCATTTTAAGCATATAACAATCAGTGGAAAATGTTTCAGTCTTGGTGAAAGAGTTGTTTGTTCTCAGTGCTATTTACAGTGGCTCATCCACGCTAAGCAAACGCTCTACCTCTTCAGAGCTGGGCAAATGCTCTACCACTGAGTTACAACCCAAGTCCATATGCATCAAAATTTGAGACTTTCTGTTTCATAACTAATCCTTTTCCTCTCTTTACCTGCACTTTGCCCTTTTTCTTCTCTTCCTTCTTTTCCTCATCCTCTTCTCCCCCCTCCTCTTCCTCTGCCCTTTCCTTCTTCTCACCTGAAAATGTCAGGAAAAATAATAACAATTTCAAAAATCCCAAAATGATTTATTTTAAATAATTTGATTCAGTATGTAAATATTGTTTCAGAAGGTCATTATTTTATTAACTAGAAAAAATATCAGCATAATGCCAAAGAAATGTTCACACACATTTCTGTGTGGGTTTCTGTGATCTCTAACATTCTGACCTCTTTTGCTCTGTAGGGAAACCCTGGTGAGGAAGGTGTTGATGGCTTAGATGGAGAACAGGTACAGAATGTTGCATTTATATGTTTCCCCTTCAACTAGTTTGGCATTTATATTCTTATACTGAGTATTTCTGATCAGTCTCAAAGTTTTAACATGCATGCTCACAGTGTTTAAACTGTTATTTGTCAAAATCCAAGGATCCTAAGAAGGTAATCTAATCCCTTCCCAAACTGCATATTATTGTTCAGCATTTTTTTATTCATACATGTTTGGAGTGCATGATGTTTACATTCATGCCAGGGAGTAGGTATATGTAATGAACATATCCTGATTCTCTTCATTTGCCTAACCCTCCCACCTACTTTCCTCCTTCCATATCTAGATCCTCTTTAACTGCCACCACCATCACCGTCATCATCATCATCATCAGTTTTAGCTCATGTTTATGGCATACAAAGATTACATTTATTGAGGGTAGTTGATACGTGTACATGACACATCTTAAATTTTTTATGTCCCTTTATCTTCTCCCCTCCTCCCACCCTCAGACTCTTGTTCCCCTTCCCATTTGCAAAAGATCTATCTCTGTTTACTTTTGTCAGTCTTTTATTTTGTTTTTTTTATGTGTGCTTTGGATTAATTAAATGAGAGGAACTATAGTGTTTAAACCTGTGTGTCTGATTTATTTCACTTAATTTTACAGTCTCAAGGTGTATCTGTGTTCCTATTTATGTTTCCTCTTTATCCCTCTTGATGGAAATGTAGTGCTTCATTGTGCATAAATAACACATGTTATTTATCTATTTATCTGTCAGTGGGCATACAGGCTGCTTCCAAGATTTAGTTATTATGAATTATACTGCTGTAACATGAGTATGGCATTCATCCTCCTAAACATGGGTCATGGTGATATGATGTCTTTGGGCCCTTTGGAAAGACATCTAGGAGAGGAATAGCCTCTCAAATGGAATTTCTATTTTAGTGTTTTGAGAATCTCCATACTGATTTTCATAATGGTTGTAACAGTTAATATTCCCACCAGAAATATAGAAGGTTCTTTTTCTATCACAGTCATGCCAACATTTGTTAATATTTGATTTCTTGATGATTGCCATTCTTTTTTTTAAGGTGCTTCTTATTTATTTACTTATTTATTTATTTTAATTTTATTTAAAGAAAAAAGCAAAACAGGAAAAAGGGTAGAAATAATACAGAATTTAAAAAAAATAAACAGTAAGAAATCACTAGTTGATAAATTACATATTATCCTCTTGCAAATAGTTGTTCAAGTTATACACTTGAAGGATACAAAGTGGACATTCAAACAGTGAGACTAAAAACAGTTCTGCTCAATGATCCAACAAAAACGTAGTAATATGGTTATCAATCCTACACACTTAAACATACATACAGTTATAGCCTTTAGAGCACTTTCTTTTCCTCTCTTTTTTACAGTAGCAATTACACGTTTTGGGTTTTATTACTCCTATATTTCTTATTACTTTTTACACTAGAGACACAATGTGATATTTATAAATATAATCCTTGCTTATTATACTTATGAGGATAGTCTCAAGTTGTCTCCATTTCAATATGAAGGCCTCAAGATCATTCTTTTTTATAGCTGAGTAATATTCTATTGTAGAAAAATACCACATCTTTTTCATCCAGTCTGCAGTTGATGGGCATCTTGGTTGTTTCCAAGATTCAGCTATTACAAATTGGGCTGCTATGAACATGGGTGCACATATATCACTGATATGACCTTTTAGCTTTTCTGGGAAAATACCCAGGAGGGGAATAGCTGGGTTGAATGGAGCTTCCAGTACTACTCTTCTGAGAATTCTCCATACTGATTTCCATAGTGGTTGCACCAGTCTACACTCCTACCAACAGTGGAGCGTGTTCCTTTTTCCCTGCAGCCTCACCAACATTTATCAGTTGTTTTCCTGATGGCAGCTATTCTTTCCAGAGTGAGATGAAATTTCAGTGCTGTTTTAATTTGCATTTCTCAAATGACCAGTGATGGTGAACATTTCTTCATGTATTTATTTGCCATTTGTATATCCTCATCTGAGAACTGTATGTTCATCTCAGATGTCCATTTTTGGAGAGGGTCTTTGAATTTGGGGGGGTTGATGTTTTTCAATCCTTTTTAAAAAAATTTATTTAAAGAGAAAAAACAAACCAAAACAAAACAGAATAAAGGGTAGCAACAATACAGAATTCCAAGGAAAAAAGGAAAAGGACAACAACAAAAAAACCTAAGAAATTATTACTTGACAAATTACATACTGATTTCTTGGAAATAGTTGTTCAAATTACAAAGTTAACACATGTAAAGTAGACATTCAAACAGTGAGACTGTTAACAGTTCTGCTCCATGATCTGACAAAAACAGCAATATGGTCATCCATCTTACCTACTCAAATATACATGCAATTATATCAAAAGGGTAAAATTAAACACAACAAAACAGAACAAAGCAGATCACAAGAAAACAATGTAAGAGATATAAATTTCAAAACTAGACAATCGGAGATATTCACTCTCTATTATATTGACTCTTGTTTTCTTCCAAATAGTTGTCCATATTGTTACATACAGGGAATTCACATGAAACAACCTAGTATGGAATTGATCTGAGCAGGGCGAGGAGGGAGTTTCAGGTCTTCAAGACCAGACATTAGGGAAGCCAAGAATGGCTGTCATAGTGTCTTTCATTCTCCTCAAAACAGCTGTCCATACCTTAATGTGTGTTGAACTTAAACAAGGCAAAGCAAGCTAAAATCACTTTGAACAAAAAGTGGTAGTTTTGCTAGATTTCACATCATGACATTATGGAATCAGCACTGGGTATTGTAATGTCTCTTTTTCTTCAAAGTAGTTGTTCATTTCAACATGTATTATATAGTTGGTTCTCATAAACTGTTTATAAGCTCTACACATGCATGAGTCTCTACATATATATCTATCATTTCTGTATTAGAGGGAAAAACAAAACAAAGCAAGATAAAACAAAATAATTCCTAGAAGAGCATGAGGCAAACAATGTCACATAAAACTGCAATACAAGGTGATCTACAATGGTTACCATGATATCTCAGCAGTATATAACAACATTAATAAAAACAAAGCATTGGAGACATTATAAGACTTCAAAAGCAAGTAAGAATCAAACCAGAGTGGGTATCTTAGTGAATCTTGTCATCTTCAGTGTTCATTCAAGGATTCTATCTGTTTGCTTCTTGGTTCTGTGAGGCATGATGTAGGTATTTTAGTGTTAATTCTATATGTCAGTTTCAGAAGCATAGCCATTTTTGCCAGTATTAGTTTTGCCTATAAGCTCCCCTCTTAGGGCTGCTTTCCTTAGATTCCCATAGGTTCTGGTGTATTGTACTGCTATTGTCACTGGATTTCAGAAGTTTAATACCTTCCTTGCTTTCTTCTGCATCCTGAGTATGCAGGAATACATTATCAAATTTTTAAGTGTTTATGAATAACTTTGTATATTTTTTCTGTGATTGATTTCTAGATTCATTGGACAATGATCTGATAGTACACATGGGGAGATTTTGATTCTTTTGTATTTATTTAAACAGGTCTCATGATTACTATGTAGTCTATTTTGGAAAAGGTTTGTGTGCTTTTGAGAAGAATCTGTGTTCTATTCTACCAGGATAGACCAGTATTTGGGTATCTTTTAAGTCCATGTGTTTAAAGGTGTGGTTAAACTCTGGTATTTCTTTGTTGATTTTTTGTTTCATTGCTCTATTTCCTTGTGAAAGTGGGGTTTTGAGATCACTCATTATGAGTATGTTGGTGGTTATTTGTTCTTTTATGTCTCACAGTGTTTTACAAAGATAGGTATTTGGTGCATATATATTTATAAATGTTATCTCTTCCTGTAAACAGATGTTTTTAATTCCACCTATGCTGTCTTCTAGTTTTTCTCTGACTCTAATTCTTAAATTGGTCCTCTTTATCTAGCAAGTGTTGTGTGAATTTTTCTTGTTTTCTTATTGTTTTTAAGGCTTCTCTGGGAAATTCATTATAATTTACTATTTTACCCTTGATTTCAGAAACCCCACCTTAATCATTTCTGCAGTTTATAAATTTTATTCACAATGATCATTTCTGCAATTTATAAATTCTATATAATTTTTATTTCTTGAATTTCTGTCTGATGTATTTTTGTGGGATCTATGTTTTTGGTAACTGCTCATGTTCTGAATTGTTTTGGACAACTCTTCCATTGTTTGTTTCTTCCATATCCACATTGGCATTTTTTGTATGATAATTTAACAAATTTTGGGGTTATGGTCTCTTTGAATTCATCGAGTTTTTTTTTAACTCTTCTTTAATCAATTTATAAAATTCTACTACCTGGTGATTATTTTCCTCTCCACACATGTACCCTCCTTGGATCTTCCTTGAGAGAGAACTTAGGGACCTTTTGTTGGTCTTGTTTGCCCATATTCCTCTATCATCTATCTATCTATCTATCTATCTATCTATCTGCCTACCTACCATCTATCAAAATAAGAAACACATATATATGTTTAGGCTGAGGAGAGGTCATAGTTGACATGAAGCTCTTTTTAGGTAGATGTTGCTTTCCATTGATGTTTTCAGCTTTACTTATCCAAAGGTAGTATTATATCCTTCATATATTAGGTTGTCATATTCTGTGGAAGGTCTTTTAGTTGAATTGAAGGGGTACTGTAGAGGGTTTTAAGGAGATATTTGTGAGGTCAGGACAGGACATAGGAAGAGAAGTGAGGTATACATCAGGTTAATAAGAGAGAAAATAAGCATGACTGAGTGAGAACAGAATATTTTGAACAAAAAAAAAAGCCTTGCAAAGAAGAATTTAAAAAATGGGAGAAACAAGTAACAAATAAGAAAATTGTATTGCTAAATACAATGTAAGCTTACAATGTAATGTAAGCTTAAATTGAAGTAACAAAGTAGGGAGAGGAGAAGAGAGAGAGAAAATAAATACCATTCAAATCAAAGAAAAAAATTCTGGTGGAAACCCAGGTCAAATACTGCAGTAAGAGAATGTGCTTGTGAGTCCCGCTATGCCAAAAGCTCAGCGTGTTCACGCAGTTCCCTTCTTGCCTTGCTTATGGACCTTTTGCAGGCAGCTACATCAATTTCTTCTCTTCTCTCTTACACTCAAAACCCAAACTAACCCAGTCTCAAGAATTCTGTCCTCCAGCCAGTAGGCAGAATCTGACACTCTTCCTGGGCTTGGTTAGGGGCTCCCACCCCAAGATGTGCTGGTGGAGTCAGCAGGCATGTTTGTTGGTAGAGGGGTCTGTGGAGTTGAGGGTGGGGTTCCTAAGTCGGTGGGGGTCTATGGGAGTTGGTGGGCAGGTTTGATTACCCACAGTGAGCACTGATGAGGAAGCTGCAGGCCTTCTTGGAGGAGAGGTGATGAGAAGAAGGAGCAGGTATATGCAGTGTCTCTTCCTGGAGTCCAGCCTAAGCAGGGTTTGCACATTCTCTCAGGTTATTTTGGATGTTCTCACGGTGGCTGCTCCCCAGACGGGTGGGGCCCGGGATGGTGCAGACCAGTCAAGATGGTGCTACTTCCCCTTCTCAACTATCCAGATGTTTGCTTTGGTCTACAGGTATCTTTGTAATTAATTTTATGTTTCAAGGTGTAAGTCCTCCCTCCCCTCCTGTGGTTTCAGTGAATCCTCTGAGCACCTCTGATGCGACGCCTCCTGGGGTCAGCCATTTTGAATCCTAATGTTCAGTATTTTATTGCCATGGATTTTTTGGGTTGCATTTTACTAGTTAGACATTGCTATTACTATTGTTTTATATAGCTAATGGTTATTAAGTGTTAGCCTTGTATTTATTAGTATTGCTGTCTTGTTTTCAGTATTATTAATGTTTTCAAAAGAACATGGAAGATCATGTTTCTTTTGCCTAAGGATTAAATCACTGTAAAATACCTTGGCTTTTATTTCTTTGAAAAAAATCTCACTTTCCTGTTTTTCTTGAAAGCTAGCTTATTGGGTAAATAATTTGTGCTGATGGTTTTCCTTTTTCAACAAGTTGAAAATATAATTTAAATATAATTTTCTAGTCTCCTGACTGCTGTTGTCTTGATTCTTTTGTTATTGCTTTTAAGAAGTTATCTTTCAAAATAATTATTCCTTTGTAAGCAATATTTTAAAAATATGTATCAAGCTGCCTTAACGATTTCTCTTTCTCTTTATTTTTTTTTTTGGCAGTTTCAGTATGATATGTCTAATTGTGGATTTCTTTTTATTTATTTGACTTCAACTTGTTAAGCTTTTTTTAGGCCTCCCATAAATTTTAGAAAATCCTTAGAAAATTGTCATATTGAAATTTTCTATCTTTTGTGTTGTCTTAGTTTCTCATCACTATAACAAAACACCTAGGACAGTTAACTTACGTTGAGAAAAGTTTTATTTTGTTCCATGGTTTTAGAGATTTCAATTCACAATTGGGTGGCCCCACACTTTTAGCCCTTTCATGGGGTGGCAGGAGGCAATAGTGAGAGAGGCACAGCCAGCTGGTCATCCAGCTTGTGGCCAGGAAGTAACAGAGGAGGAGGAAGAGGAAGGAGTTGAAGTCCCACGGTTCCTTCCAAGGGTATAACCTCAGTGATCTGAGGTTGTCTCACTCAGCCTTGCCTCTTGAAGATCCAAAGCACCTTCCAGTATTGCATTTTTGAGCCCCTAACACATGAGCTTTTGGGGGACAGTAAATATTCAAAGCAGAGCAACTGTTTTCTCTAGTATCTCATTCTGAAAGCCTAATTAGAAATTTGTGAGACCTTCTCATTCTGTCCTCAAGACCTCTAAGCCTCTATTTAATTTATTTCATTTTATGGAAAAAAGTAAGAGAATTTATATAACAAAGTAATAGAATAATAGTAATATTGTTATCTTTAGAGTAGTTGCTCAGAGTACTAGATTGGGCATAAAAATTTCTCCAATTGATATTATTACAAATCTTCCTTTTCAAGGAACTAACAGACACTAATAGTATAACTGACTCATATTTCCCCCCTTTTTCCCTTCCATTTTTCCCCTTCCCCCTTCCTAATTCCCTTTTCCTTTTGAACAATTTCTTCCCATTTCATAATATTTATTGTGAATTTTAGACCTTATTTACTGTTTCAGTTTCTCACATCAGGGAGACGGTATGATATTTACACATGTGAGTCTGATTTAGTTCACCTATCAGTATGGTCTAAAGTCGCATCTATTTACCTATAAAAACCTCAAGTTTATCCTTCTTTAAGGCTGAGCAGTACTCCATTGTATAAAAATACCACATTTAAAAAAATCTATTTGTTGGTTGATGGGTTGTTTCCAAGATTTAGCTATTACAAATTGTGCTGTTATAAACACAGGTGCACATCTGTTGCTGTGGTATGATGCTTTTAATTCTTCTGGGAAAATACCCAGCAGGGGAATAGCTGGGTGGAATGGAACCTCTAATCCTAGTTTTTCTGTGGAATCTTCACACTGAATTCCACAGTGGTTGTACCAGTCTACACTCCCACCAACAGTGGAGAAGGGTGCCTTTTTTCCTTACAGGCCCCCCAACATTTATTATTAGTTGATTTCATGATGATAGCCATTCTTTCTAGGGTGAGATGGAATCTCAGTGTTTGTTTTTAATTTGCATCTCTCAAATGATCAATGACATGAGACATATATATTTACATATATTTATTTGCTATTTGTATTTCTTCACCTGGGAAGTGTGTATTCATCTCAGATGCCCATGTTTGGATTGGATCTTTGAATTTGGGGAAGGCTGATTTTTTTCAATTCTTTGTGTTCTAGATACAAGTATTTGAGGGATAATTGACTAGAATTTTTTTCCACCCTGCGGTAGACTTTTAAGTTTGTTGGTGATTTCTTTTGATGTGCAAAATCTTTTTAATAATATGAGATCCCAGTTGCTGATTCTTTGAAATATTTCTCGTGCAGTTTGGGTTTTGTTCATTAACTCTCTGAGCCTCTCTTTTATACTTTCTGTTTTTCTTGCTTTACTGCATGCTATATAATTTCTTCAGTTTCTAATCACTAGTTCTCATTTTATTTGTATTTTATATACTACTTAGTCTGTCAGTTAGTTAGAGTTTTAGTTCATTTGTTAAAGTTTTCACTTTAAGGAAGTGAGGTTAGGGCCAGGGGTTTAGCTCAGCGGTGTGAGTGCCTGCTTGGCAAACGCGAGGTCATGAGTTCGATCCCTGGCACCAAAAAAACCTCCAAAAACCAAAAAACAAGAAAAACAAAAACTTGGCCACAAGACCAAATATGAGGAATTATGAGATATATATAACTCTGCAACATATGAGCAGAGTTTATAACAGCACAATTGGTAACAGTTAAATCCAGGAAGTGAGGTGATTCCTTTTTTTTTTTTTAACTTATGAAGCAATAAAGGTTTATTTTGGCTATGATTCTGGTGGCTCAAGTTCAAAACCAGATGGCCCCACTAGTCTACTGGCCAGTGAAGAGGGTGGCATATCACAGTAGGAGTGGACATCAGTTTGAGCCTACATGCCAAGGAAGACTTGAAGGCACAGAGCCAAATGACCTAAGGACCTGGTACAAGGTTCCACTTCTTAAAGGCCATAGCAAGTCCAGTACCATCACTCTAGGAACCAAATCTTTCCACGGACATTTATCTATGCTCATCTAAACCCTAGTTAAGAATAGTGCAGAGACGGGAGGGGAGCTTTTGCCAGGTACAAGCAGAAAATGTCTCATCAGGGAGAGACAGCAAGAGCAAGGGAGGGAGAGACAGAGACAGAGAAAGACAGAGACAGAGACAGAGACAGAGACAGAGACAGAGACAGACAGGCAGACATAGACAGACAGGCAGACATAGACAGAGACAGACAGAGACAGAGAAAGAAACTACTGGTCACTCCTGAGAGCAGGTACTATGTCATGTGTCATTTTTTTTTTTCTGTGCCTGGTTTCTCACTGCTGCTCAAAAACAGTTTGTGGAAAGGGCACGGAGGGCAGAGGGGACACTGTATACAAAGACACAGGAGCTAACAGCAGCACGAGATGTTTGGAAAATTCCAAGTTGTCTGATACTGTCGCAGCCCGGAGTGTCGGTGTGCGGTATGGGTTAGTGAGGGGCAGAGAAGGCTGGCTGTGGTAGAGGAGAGTGGAGCAGAGCAGAGATGAGGGTGAGAGGTAAACAGGAGCTGGTGCTCCCTCGTATGCTGCCCTGTCTGGGTCTGGCTCTGCGGCAGTGCTGTCACAGATTTAGTGGCAGGGTCAGATGATCACTCAGGTCTCCAGGTCCTGGTCTGTTTCTTCCATCTTCATCCAACAGCTTTTCCTGTGTCCATCTTCACCTGTGACATCACAGGGAGGAGCCAGGCTTCAGAGGTCTGGGACAGGCTCAGGCATGGAGATCTATCAGCATACGTTTTCCAGTGCCCAGGCTGCAAAGGGGCGGGCTCCTTCTCTTTCTTTCTTTTTTTTTTTTTTAATTTGAAAGAGAATAAAACAAAAGGGGGCAGTACAGAGCAGATCACAACAGGACAACATAGGCAACACAGTACTTTACATTAAGTCAACTGACATCAACAGTATCTAACACCATATCTCTTACTCTGCTATAGTTGAGCATAGTTTCAAATACAATAATATCAAACATAACACAATAGTATAAAGCCATGCATAGAGTGAAAGAATTCCAGGGCTTTCTGAACCGAATAACAGAAAATGATCAATGGGTACTATAATATCTCATTTTTGATAAAAAAGAAAAAAATTTG
>PVJX010047788.1:0-11732 GCA_004027295.1 Dolichotis patagonum
ACAAAATTAAGGCATACAAAGTGAACAAACAGTGAGGCTGCAAACAGTTCTGTTCAACAATCCAACAAAAACCTGGTAATATGGTTATCAATCCCACACACTTAAACATATATGCAGTTATATCCTTTAGAGCATTTTCTTTTCCTCTTTTTGCTTTTTAAGTACATTATCTGTTTAGTTATCTTATGTTTCAGCTTTCTCAGTACCTTGTTGATCAGTTTTGTTGTTGTTACTTCCTTTTTAATCACCTTATATAATTCTGTTGTTTTGTTTTTGAGTTTCTCCTCATTCATGTCACATGGATCAGCTTTGGTGGAGTTGGGAGTTTTTGGAGGTATTTTGTTACCTTATTTTCTCATGTTCTCTTGTTTTATTTTTATTTAATTTTTATTAACTTGGAGGTAGTAATATACAACAAAACAGGATGGAATAAAGACAATTGAGACAGTGCGGTGAAATTGGCACAGAACATCACAGCAGGTCACCAGGACAGCAGTAATAGGCAACATTGTATATCTCGTTGTCTTCATAATAGTTGTTCTCGGTGGTCTTTCTCAGAGTGATGGTGACGTCACTGATTTTCTTAAATTCATGCAGGAATATTGTGTTACAATTTTTACCTTCTTTGTAGTAGTTTTCTGGCTAGTGTCCTGTGGCAGAGGTAGTTGGTACCTTTTGGTTCTCATTCCTACTTTTCTTTATTACTTCTTGGATAGTGCCATGCCAGTGATCTTTTTACTCCTTATAACTTAAAGGAATTGGGTTTTCCTGGGTTCTTTTTGGGAAGTTTGGGTGGCCACGAGTCCTCTCCAAGGCAGACCGAGTCTGGGAGGCCTTTTGTGCCAGTGCTGGATGTCCCGCTCATTTGTAGCTGTGACTAGAACAGCTCCGGGGTGCTAACCAGTCCCTTTCCTCAGGGCGGCAGACTGGTCTGTTGTTACTTTAGGGGTTCTGCCACTGCCAGCCTTGTCCCACGCCATGCTGAGCTTCAGTACTCTCCAGGCCATCCCAGTGTGGCTTCCGCCTGCTTTGTTTGATCTCTATCCTGCCCTCAGATACTTGGAATATCATGTTTTTTTGTTCTCCTAGATTTACTACAAAGGAATTTTTCTTTTCTTTTTTTCCTTCTCTCTTTCCTTGTTGCTTTTGTAATTTCCAAGGAAACTTACATCTATAATGCTATCATGTTCATACCAAGAAGTGCAACACAAGATTCTTGTTCTACTGTGCAGTTGTAGTCACGTAGTACTGTCAGTCATTTTACTGTGCTCTTGTTGATTGTTATAAAATGGAGACCAGTTTTACCATCCAGTGAACTTTCTTTGACATCTGCGCCAAACAAAACCAAGAAGAAAGTTCCAAAATGTGTGTTTTCTTCTCTGTTCCCAGTAGTTCACAAGCTGTTTGATTCTTGGACTGCTTACCACCTCATATGCTTAAGACAGCCACTCTTTCTCTACTTGGCTTCAGTAAGAAAGTTTCATCAAAATGAATGGAAGAAATGGTTTACCTCTGATACTTCAGGGACAAATAGGAATGAAATGTGACGCTAGAACTTTTTTCTAGGATCTGGTCTGTGGGCCACTTTTAAAACTTTAAGACTCACCATTGCCCCCCAAACTTTGATAAAAGTTAGTAAAAATAATTTCCTGTGTTTACCATTCCTAATCTAAAATTAGGTTTTGCTAAGTAATTGGCCTTTGTTTTAAGGATTTCTTTTCAGTTTGTAAACTAAAGACTATATTCAGCAGCTGATGTGTTTATTGCCTCAGCAGTATTTAAACTTTAAAAATATTAGTTGTCACCATTTTTAAATAATGGAGTTTCCATGAAGAAAGTCTGTACTCCAGCTATTCCTGAGAGCTTAGCAGTTGGGCGGTACCCAGAGCCACTCCTGTGGGCAGCAGCTTACTGGAGTTGTCAAGTGGCCTCCGCCTTTAGGTGGGGCCTAGTTCTCCAGCTCCCCACCCAGCTGCTTCTTCCTTTGCTGCCCTCCAGCCTGCGTAGGTCATTACCTTACCTGCATGCGCCTCAAAGACTTGAGTGATGAAAACTCGAATTACAATCACCGTCTGTTTCTGTGGACATGTGAGAGTTATTTTGCAGTTACATTCCTTAGGAGCGCCTAAAACTTAAAACTATTATTAAAAGCTAGGCGTTTGTTGGTGACCTCAATTTCTGATTTCAGGAAGCAGAGGCGTTCATTGGCGATAGAAAAATAAAGTGCTGTTAGCAAGAGATTTTTTTTTTTGTAATTTTTATTTTAAAGAGAATAAAACCAAGCAAAATAAAACAGAATAAAGAAAATCAAAACAAAACAGTTAAGTGACACAGGACTTCAAAACAAGACAATAGGTAATCAACAGTGCTTACTATAATGCCTCTTGTCTTCAAAATAGCAAGAGCTTTTTTAAGTTTCACTTACCATGCCACCACCACCTTGGGGAAGTGAGTTTTCTGCTGTTCATTCTTATGAATATAATTATGTAAAATCTAGATCATTTAAAATGTGTTATTTCTCTTTATTATTTCATCGTTTAATGTGTTAAGAACAAAGCAAGCCTGGCTGATTTGTTTCTTATTAGAAATTATAGTTAACTAAAAATTCATAAAATTAGTTCTACATTTACACTTTTTAAGGTTTAGTATATATGTTAGATTTTGCTAGTAAAATACTTTCCCAAACTTCTAAACCTCACTAAATATTAGGAATCCATATGAATCATGTATATAATATGCATTTTGCATATGCTATTAGAAGTTTGCTTTTGACACTTTAAGTGAGAAAATATGTGAAATTTAGAGACATCAGGATGTTTCTAAGTCTTCGAAAAGCAAAACTATGTTCAGTATCGCTTTAGTGTTAAGCATGTTATATGTGTATATGTATATATATTTTAAAATTGGAATGTAATTCATATACCTTAATAGCCACATTTTAAAGTGGATTTAACTAAGTGTATTTTAGTAGTTTTACACAGTCATGCATCCATCACTACTAATTCCAGGACATTTCATCACCCTCGAAGTTCCAAACCTCTTAGCTCTCACTATCCATCCCTCCCCCTTCCCCGCAACCACTGATGTAGGTGTCATCTCTGTGGATTTTCCTGTTCTGGACCCTGTGTATAAATGTAATCAGATGATATATGATCTTTTATGTCTGGATTTTTTCACTTAGCATAACGTTTTCAGTGTTCACCCGATTTATAACGTGCCAATATTTCATCCTTTGTATGGTTGAATAATATTCCAGTATGTGGACACCCCACATGTTTTATATGTTCATTAGTTAACAAACACTTGGGTTTGTTTTTGGTTTTGATTATTATGAATAATGCTGCTGTGAACAGTGATGTGCACATTTTGTATGGACATATGTTTTCAATTCTCTTAGACCTAGGAGTCAAATTGCTGGGTCATTTGATAATTCTATGTTTAACTTTTGAGGGCCTGCCAAACTGTTTTCCATAACAGCTGCACTATTGTACATTCCTACCGGCAGTGTAGGAGTATTCCAATTTCTCTACAACCTCATAAATTCTTGACTTGTTTTCTTTTATAAAATTCTAGTCATCCAAATGTATCTGAAATGATACTTGGTTGTGATTTAGATTTGCATTTCCTTAATGGCTAATGAGCTTTCTGTATATTTACTAGCCATTTGTACATCTTGGAGAAATGGATTGGTTGTTTCTGTTGTTGAGTTATGCTAAGCTTTGACTTGCTTGTCCCTGTATAAGTTCATGTCCTGGGGGCCTGGTCCCAGGGTGGTGCCATTGGGAGATAGTAAAGACATTTAAGAGAGGCCTTAGTCAGTTGAGGAAGCCCTTGAAGGGATGACTCTGGTAATTCTCTCTGGAGGGTGATCAGGAAAGCCTGACCTGGCCCCACCCCCTCTAACTTCCTGTTTGGTGATGGATCAGCTCACTCATACCATTGCAGGCCACTCTAAAGTGATACAACTAAGGGGGAGGGGCTTGCCTACACATGCACTCTGCTGTTTGAACACTCTGCCTTTAAAACTGTGAGCTATACAAACCTCCCGTTTTCCTAAGGTTAGTCGCTCTCAGGTATTTGTTATAGTAATGCAAAACTGGTTAATACAAATTATAAGAATTCTTTCTAAATTCTGTGTACTAGACCCTGTTTTTTCATTGCTTGTGCTTTTAGTATCATAAATCATTGCTGAGTCCAAGTTCATGAAGTTTATGCCTATGTGATTAAGAGTTTGGCTTTTATATTTAATTCTGTGATTATTTTGAGTTAATTTTTCTGCATGGAGTGAGATAAGAGTTCAAACCTCGTTCTTTTACCTGTAGATATCCAGTTTGCCTAGCATCATTGGACAAAGACTAGTTAAAAAGACGAGGGGTTAGGGTTTTAGCTCAGCGGCACAGCACCTGCTTGGCAAGTACAAGGTCCTAAGTTCATTTCCCACTACCAAAAAAAAGACTAGTTTTTCCACATCAAATGATTTTGCCATTATTGTTAAAACTCAACTGACTACAAAGGTATGTATTTATTCCTGGACTCTTAATTGTTTTCCATTGATGTGTGTATCTCTTCTTATATCCATACCAGATTGTTTTGATTAGCATCACTTTTTAATAAATCTTGAGCATTAAATATTTTTTTGCTGTATTTTAATTCTTTAAAAATTCAAGATATTATTTGTTATGTATTATGACCTTAATAACAAGACTAGCTCACTACTCAGAAATTTTAAATTATTTTTTATTTTAAAATGTTTACTGAGTTAGAGCAGTGCTTTTCCGAGCTAATAGACATAGTTGGGTTAAATGACCTTTTCTTATGTCCATACTGTGAAAATTTATGCTAGTTATGTATTTTAGTAGGAGTTGTCTGGAATTATTACTCTCAGAAAAACAGGACCTCGTTGGTAGATATATCTGGTTGTGTGACTGCTCAGTCAACTCTTAACACCTGTTGTCAGTTAGTAAAGTTACTGATGTGCAAAATGTTGGGCTAGGGAGTGTGATTTAATTTCTACCATAAGGATTTTTGTTTTAGTTTTTATTCTGATGCATGATTTGGGGAGTAGTTGAGTTTTGGTATGAACTGTATATTCAAAATGTCCCAATAAAAAGTTTTCTGGGAAAAAAAAGAGATTGATATGCACATTTCCCCTAATGTGGTGGCTCCATTTATACAAGTAAACTAAGATCCTTGTAGAGAACAGAGTTAACTGGGAGTAAATTTATTTGGTAAAAAGGGATAGATTACATGGATAAGGAGCAGAGGTACTGTTTGGAATCATTGACACAAACTATTTTATACGGGTGGGATAGCTCTAGACTGTGTTAGAGACTTAATCACTTTAAGCCATTTTAAGTTTCAAATATTTGTATATATTTAAAATATTCAAATATCTATATATAGATATATTTTCAACAAATAATATTACTAAGTAAGTAATATATTTGGATAACAATGTATGGGAATCAAACATTGTCCTGTTTTTTTTTTTTTGAGTCACTATGTAGTTCAGGCTGGCCTTGACTCACTTTTTATTGTAGTTCAGGCTGGCCTCAAACTCATGGCAGTTGTCCTGCCTCAGCCTCTGAGCACTGGGATTATGGGTGTGTGCCACCATGCTTGGCTAAACATTGTCTTTTGAGTTAAGTGTGAGTTTGAAGCCTGCCACCCCCCTTATGCTAGATGTATAACTTTGAGCTTAATTTCTCTGAGCCTCGGTTGCATTGTCTGTGAAAATGGAGGTTGTGATATTTGTCTCTTGTGAAACCTGATGTTTACCTCAAGTGAATAGCTTGGTCTTTGGCATTCTATAAGTAACTTTCATTATGATTATTATTATACTAATGCCTAGGAAAGCAACTGTGCTCAACTTTTGTGGAAGGGCGTGTCTAAGTGAATAAAACTTAGCTCCTCTTCATTGAAAGACACTTGCATGCCTGCTCGTGTCAGGCTCCAGTTCTGAAGTGTTTTACCTACACTTCAGGAGGAGAGAGCAGGGGCAGGTAATAAGCATGGTGTCACAATGGCACAGGTACGTGAGGGTGTGACCGAGGAGCTCAGGCATACAGGTGTTGTTATTAGGGAGGAGCAGCTTCCTTGACATGAGCTGAAACTCTAGGACTAAGGAGCTGCCCAGGTGATGCCAGCAGGAGAGACAGCATGTACAAAGGCAGGAGAGGGTTTGTTGTGTTAGAGGACAAAAGGAAGAGAAGGTTGGCTGCAGGGTGGGCCCATGAGGAGTGAGGAGCAGGGCCTTGTTTGTGCGTGTTCATGGGTTTGGAGTTTGTCTTAGGAAGAAACGGGAAGAATTTTATGCAAGGGAATGATGAAATCAGATTCTTTCTTGTAATTTTATACTGTGCTGGGTTTGTGGGAATGGATTAGAGAAAAGAAAGGGTGTTTGTGTGTGTGTGTATATGTATATGGGTGGCCCCCAGAAGATTCTTGCCTGTTCAAGTGAAGGTTTAGCAGTAACGACAGTGGAGATGGAAATAAGTGAACTAATTGGAGAGTTTTATAGGCAGGAAAATTATCAGACTTGCTGAGGGATTGGGCATGGAGGATTGCAGTAATGGGAGAAATGACAGGATGCCCTTGAGGTTTCTGGTGGGAGATCTGGGTGGGGAAATTCAGAGAAGGAGCAGTGAATGGGAGAAAAGGTTTACAAACTCTGTCATTGGGTGGAAGAGAAACAAGCATCCAAGTGGAACTCAGAAACTACTGGAGAAGAAGTCGGGAAATTTCAGTGATATTTAAAGGGGTAGAGATGGGCGGATGTCGTAGGGATATCATGAGTACTGAGGTTGAGAGAGGCCCAGAGTAGACCCAGAGAGCAGCAGCATTTGGATACTCGGGACTCGGAGGAGCAGCTGGAGAGGAAGGAATGCTTGCCCTAAGAGGGCAGTGCCTCAGAAGTCAGCAGTGCCACCCTGTGTGCAAGGGGAGGGGCTGCAGAACCTGCTGAGAACTCATCACCCTTCATCACGTTTGGCAGGAGCAGCTTCCTTGAGGTGAAGACCTGGACTTGAGATTGGAGGGTTGGAGGTGAGTGATGAGTGGGAAGGGATGGAGTGGAGACAGGATGGCTGACTGCAGAAGTCTGGCTGTGAAGACATGGTAGGCAGAATTGTAGGAGGGATACAGGATCAAGAGAAGTCTCTTGAACATTTTATTTTTAAGATGGAAAAGTCTAAACCCTGACACCGTAGGGTGGTACCTGCTGGAACAGAAATCACTTCCTTACACAGCTGATGCGTTGGAGAAACTATTCTTGGTGAGACTTGAATGAGAAAGTCTGAAGTGCCGTGCTGGCCCTGGTAGCAGAGACAGGCAGAGAAGAGAGGCTCAGAAGCTCTGTTACCTGGTCTGGTCCCAATTCTGTTTAGTAGTAAAGCCACTCTCCCACAACCCCTGCATTTGCTCATTTATACTCTTCTCCTAAAATCTGTTCTCATTGTTTGATAACGTCTTCCTGCCTGTCTGACCTACAACACTCTTCCCACTGCTCCAGTTCCCACTGGCCCCTTTCTTTGGCACCTCCTGTCCTGTGCTGCTTAACCATTGGGCTGAGATTTTCCACAGTACTGGGCGTCATCCCCAGGCCCAGGAGTCCACACACAGGATTAAGAGCCATCTGTGAATGAGCACATGACGCGTTTTGTAAATAGGAGCTAATATTTTCCTAGTATGTGCAGCTTCTGTTTGGTTAATAAGAAATCCTTTAAAAGCCTTGTAGACTTTACTAACTTTCACTTGCTGCAAGATGAACTACTCTATAGGGATCTGCCACATATTTTTTTTCTTTTTTGGCCTTAAAAAAGAACACTTGTACTTGAAAAGGTTCGTAGTCAATGCCCTAAGTTGTATGACCTTCAGAGTTCTGCTTCATGTTCTTTATCATTTTACCTTTGCTGTTCTTGACTCTTGTCAGTTGCTTAAGGGCAGGAGTTGTGGTTCTTTCTTCTTATAGTAATTTAATGGAGAGGTTGGCAAACTGCAGTGCTTGGACTCAGTCCAGCTCACTTCCGGTGTTGTTGTCCCCTCTAGCTAAGAAGGGTTTATACAGCTGAGCGGTTGCAGTTAATCTGCTGATACGAAAACACTAATTTCAGACTCTAGTTAAGCAAGATCGTATCTGTTCTAAGGATTTCATTTTTTCTTATTAGTGCATCTGTATTATAAAGAGTTATAGTCAATTATTTTTATTTATGTTTCATCAATTAAATCTTTTAAAATGTTAGAAAATTTTACATAATACCTACATAGCATCCTTTTGAGTTAATTTCTCATTTCTCTGAAGAGTTGTCTTGAAAAAACAAAGCCTGTTTATTCCCCAGCAAATAACTTGGATGCAAATGAACAGTAGATAGCTGGTCATGCTTTTGGTGAGGAGAGAAGCTGGGTGGGGTACCCGGTGTGCCAGGGCTTTCAGCAGTGCTCTCGGGTGGCTTCTGGTCTGGTGGCAAAAGCAGGCCCCATAGGAGCCCCAACAGAGCACAGAGGCCTGGTGGACACTGAGTTCTGCGCTGCGTGTGGGCAGTGAGCTAGCAAGAAGGGCAGAGCACGTCCTTGACCGCGGTTGCGCTTCTGAGACCATTACACCTCCAGAGCACACTGGTGTACTTGTAGCAGGACGGCTAGGAGTCTCCTGCAGTGAGGACAGTCACTTTGGTTTCCAGGGCGGGGGGCTTGGATTTAGTCAGCTTTGCATCCTTGTTGAGAGACTTACCTCATGTGAGATCTTGTCTGACACTTAGCTCTAAGACTGATGCCTGGTTTGAATGTCCTTTAGGAATCTTGTATCGTGGAGAGACTATGAATGAAAGTCCTGCCCATTCTGAAAGTTGTGCTATGATTATCCTTTTCTCATTTGATCATCATCTTAGTACTTTCTTCTATTCTCTTCTCAGATCTCACCTTTTGGGAGTGGGACCAGTGCTCATCCAGAGCCTGCTTTCACCCTAGCTGTGAATTTCTTTGCTTGAGGTCTCCTGGGCATTTGGCTCCTTCAATGCTTATGTTCTGCCTTCTGCCCTTCGGTTTTAATGGGTTTGTCCCACTGTCTCACGCAGCGTGACGGAGGATCTCTGTGCTTGTGAAAACTTTGTGAGCAGTTTTCTTTCCTAGGTCAGTTTTTAGCACCTCTCTGCCCTTGATTTGGTGGTTACTGTGCCACATATTTCTTTTTTTATGTTATCACTCTCCCCTAATTTATTCACACCTAATTTGGCTATCCAAGGATAATGTCCCACATTTCTTGCTTCATCTTGATAATTATATCTCCTTCTGTCTTTGGTTTTCCAAGATATAAAAATACTAATGGCATTCTTTAAAACAAAATGTAGCTGGAGTGGTAGTGCGTACCTGTAATCCTATACTCTGGGAGGCTGAGGCAGGAGGGTTGCAAGTTCAAGCCCAGCCTGGCCAACGTAGTAAGAACTGTCTAAAAAAAAAAAAAATTAAAAAAGATTGGAGGTGTAACTCAGTGTAAAAGCCTTGGGCTCAATCCTTCCTACCTCTGAAAAAAAAAAAAACAAACCCAAAAACCAAACCAAAACAAACAAAACCACACACTCAGGTCTTCATTCCTTCCCTCATGGTGTTTTTTTTAATCTGCTGGATTTTGGTTGTCATAATATTGAGGATTCTGGTGCTCTCAGAGGCTTGCTCCCCAAACCTGGCTCTTTAATCTTATCTTTCTTTCCTTTCATTCTTCCTGCTGCAGGGTAGAATGTTCCTCCTACCAAGAGCCAGTCCCTCTGTGTGGATTCCCTTCCTTCCTGCTTACTCAGAAACCTTGTTACTTTCCTCTTTAACTTTAATAAATACCCTCACATTGCTGATTATACTTGTGTGTTGTTTAATGATGGAGATGTTTTCTGAGAAATTTGACTCTGGGCAGTTTAGTCCTTGGGCAGGCTTCACAGAGCGCTGTGCTTACCCAAACCCAGCTCATAAAGCTAGGCTGAGTGGCAGAGTCACCCTGGTTTACGTGGCCACTCTGACCGGAGCTTTGTTGCGCAGCACATAGCTGGACTCTTGGAGAATCGGGATATGTGGTGGTCTGAGTCTCTGTCCCCACCTGCCATACCCAGCTCAAAAAAGGAGCTGAGGAGTGGCCACCCTCCCAGTGTGGTCCCTGTTTGAAAAGCAGTTCCTGCTTCCTCCCAGCATGACAGAAGCCTGCTTTCCCCACTGAGGCCAGCATGGTGACTTAGAAGGGACTTTTTATCCCCTGGCCTAAACTCAGGCATCTGGCCCGAAAGCAGTTCCCTAAGCTGACTTTGTTCTCACAGGTGCCACCTCATGTCTGCTTTAGAACACCTCTCCCCGGCGTGTTCCCCACGCCGTTGGTGACTTGTCGCTTCACGTTCCAGCTCACAAGAATTTCTTCTTTCCTAGCCCCCAAGATACATATTTTCATGGGCATTTTATTCCCAGTAAATGAGCGGACTCCTTGAGGACAAGGTTCATGTTCCCTTATTAAAAAGTTGGCTTAGTAGAAGTTGGTGGCACACAGCTCTGGGAGGTTGAGGCAGGGGCATCCCAAATTCAAGCCCAGCCTTGACAATTTAGGGAGACTGTCTTATTATTTAAAAGAGAGAGAGAAGAGAGAAGAGAGAAGAGAGAGAGAGAGAGAGAGAAAGAAAGAGAAAGAAAAAAGAGAGAAAGAAGAGAAAGGCAGGCTAGGGAGGTAGCTCAGTGTGGAGACCTTGCATTCAATCTTTAGTATCAAAGATAAAAACAAAAGTTAGCTAAAGTTTTGTATGGAAGGAATGTATATTGAAAGAATTAAATTCTTTTGGGGGGATTGGGGTGTTTCTTTTGTTTTATTTTGTTTCTTGAGGCAGGATCTTGCTTTATAGTTCAGGCTATCCTTGAACTCACTGTGTAGCCCAGGCTGGCCTAGAATTTGAGGCAATCCTCCTGCCTCAGCCACCCGAGGGGTGGGATTATAGTATGTACCTCTACATCCAGCAAGAAGTAAATTCCTGAGGTGTGAT
Source organism: Dolichotis patagonum (assembly GCA_004027295.1). Lineage (NCBI taxonomy): Eukaryota > Metazoa > Chordata > Mammalia > Rodentia > Caviidae > Dolichotis > Dolichotis patagonum. The sequence continues at coordinate 11,004 of PVJX010047788.1, forward strand.
AAGGTGCTGGCATGACATGGGCATGTGAGAGCCGAAAATGAGAGGGAACTGTGAATTCAGTCTTGAGCCTGCCTTAGGGCACACAGCTGTGGCTGGAAATGCAGGCGAGTTGCATGCAGTGTCTGAAATGCTTGTGTGGCTTTTTTTCTTTCCTCCATCCTCTTTCTCTCTCTCTCTTTTAATTTTAAAGAGATTAAAAGAAAACAATAAAAACGATATAGGATTTCAAAATAAGATGATAGGAAAAAAGATAGGAAATTAATGATTATTATATTGCATATGATGATCTTCAAAATAGTTGCTGTGATTACAAGATACAGGCATGCAAAACAGATTAAACAATATAAGCACTCACAGTTTCTTTCCATGAACCAATAGAATTAGTAGTATAATTGTTTCAGCAATCTTTTTTTTTTATTTAAAGAGAAGAAAGAAAAACAAAACAAAACAAAACAGAATAAAGGGTAGCAACAATACAGAATTCCAAGGAAAAAAGGAAAAGAACAGCAACAAAAAACCCTAAGAGATTATTACTTGACAAATTACATACTGACTTCTTGGAAATAGTTGTTCAAATTATAAAGTTAAAACATGTAAAGTAGACATTCAAACAGTGAGTCTGTTAACAGTTCTGTTCCACGATCTGACAAAAAAACCAGCAATATGGTCATCCATCTTACCCACTCAAATATACATTCAATTATATCAAAAGGGTAAAATTAAACACAA
>PVJX010047789.1:0-11732 GCA_004027295.1 Dolichotis patagonum
ATAAAGCAGAGAAAAATTTAAAAAGGTGAAGAAGGGAAATACAGAAAAATGAAGTAAATGGCAGGGGCTTGGGATTTAGCTCAGCAGCATAAGTGTCTGCTTGCTAAGAGTGAGGTCTTGTGCACATTCCTTGCACAAAAAAAGTAAAGAAAAAGAAAGAAAGAAAGAAAGAAAGCAAGACAGGACAAAGGTAGATTTCACAAGTACCAGGGAATTGGTCAAGAAGGAAAGAGAGAAGGAAAGTGTACATATATATATATATATATATATATATATATATATATAGTGCTAGTTCCTTTTGTGTCATTACTGAGACAACATACTTGAAATCCAATGTGAAGGAAGAAAAGCTTTATTTAGCTCACAGTTAGTGGAGGTTTCAGTCCATAATCAGGTGGCTCCAAGGCAAAGTGGCACATGTCAGAGGGCAACAGTTCGTAGTGGTAGTAATCAGCATGAGCAACAAGAGTAAAAGGGGAGGAGCATGAAGAGAAGAGTCTTTTTGTTTTTTTACATTTTATGTAGGCCATGCCCACTTGGGTGTGGCACTAATATCTATAATCCCAGCATTGGATCATGAGTCATTCACAAAGTATAGAAGCCTGCTTGCATGACTGCATGAGGTTTTGAGGGGGCATCCAGATTCACACTATAACATCCTGTCCCTGGACCCTGGTGACTCATGGACATCTTTTATGCAAAAATGTTTAGACCATTTCCAAGAGTTGCCAAAGTCTTAATAATTTCAGCATTGCTGATTGGTCCAAATTCAAAATCTCTTCTGATATTTAAGGCAAACTCTTAGCTGTGAGCCCATGTACAAACAAAAAGATACTTAAACATTTCCAACATTCAATGGCACAAGATAAAAATTTTCATTACAAAGTATAAACAGGGATGAAAAGATTGAGACCAAGTCCAAAATCCAGCAGGGAAAACATTAAGTCGTGCAGTTCCATGTGGAATATCTGAAGCAATCTGTGACAAGTTGTGAGCTCCAAAAGGCTTGCATGGCTCCTCCACTATGGCACTTCTGGTGGTTGTAGCTCCCATGGCTTCTCTGTTGGGCTGGCTTTGCTCCCCCCTTGAAGGTTTCCTTAGATGATCCAAACTCCTGGCTTTTCCAAACTTCTGGATTCTCCTTTGTACCTTTGTTTTTCACACTCACAAATTCACAAACAGCGCTCTGAGGGGCACATTGCCTGACCTCCCAGGCCTTCTGAAATCAGAGTGCATGAATTTTTAACCTGAGAACTCTTGCCTTCTGTATGCACTTAGAATCAGCACCACACAAATGCTGCCAAGGTCTGCTACCAATTGGAGCAGTAGCCAAGTTTTATTCTCTCTTAGTTTTAGGGGTGGAGCTTCTGGATTTCCGAACACTCTGAACATGATTCTAAGGAACACATTCTCTATGTTCCTTTCATTGTGTAAGCTGGTGTGACCACAGACATTTTGGAACACAGTGTTCTGCAGTTTTTATCTCTAAGCAAAGTATTTCACTTTTTCAGTTTTCAGGCTTCATAGTGTGGGAATCTGCAGCTGCGTGTTATGCCCTAAGAATATTTTTATATTTTCTTGTTCCTTCTCAGCAATAGAGATCTCAGCTCTATCTTTGTAGACCAGAGCTTTATTGGAGTTTCCTTTCTGGCCAAACACACAATGTTTTAAATTATTTTGTTGGGCTCTTTGCTCTTGATTCTTAACATAAATCTGGCTAAAAGACCCAACAATAGCTATACCACAGCCTCAATATTTGACTGAAATTTCTTCTGCCAGATTAATTAGTCCACCGCCATTAATCTCAACCTCAGGCAAATTCTCTGGACATGAGCAAAATGCAGACAATCTTTCTGCCAAGTATAACCCATGTTATCCGGAGTCCAACAGCCAAAACAATCCTTCACAACAGAAATCTCCTGACCCTGGTCTTTATTGGTTTTCTGGTCTTCCAAGCTCTGACCAGAAACTTCCATACAGAATTATCTAAGCTGTTCAAGCTCTATGATTTCAGGCACACCTCTGAACTTTTCCACAATGTTCCCACAAGCCATTCTGAAAGACTTTTGAATCTAGTGGTCAGGTATAGTCACAGCAACAACCTGACTACACTGGTACCAAACTCTGTGTTGGTTCCTTTTCTCTCACTGATGAGACAAAATACTTGATACCCAATGTGAAGGAAGACAGGTTCATTTAGCTCACAGTTAGTGGATGTTTCAGTCCATGATCAGTTACCTCCAAGGTAAAGTGACACATGTCAGAGGGCAACAGTTCACATTGGTAGAAATCAGCATAAGCAACAAGAGCAAAAGGTGAGGAGCATGGAGAGAAGACTCTTTCTGTTCCTTATATTTTATGTAGGCCATGCCCCATTGGATGTGGCACTCACACCCATAAACTCAGCATTAAGCCATGGGTCATTCACAAAGTCTAGAAGCCTGCCTCCATGACTACATGAGGCTTTGGGAGTATATCCTGACTCAAACCATAATATACATTAAAAGCAATGCTCACATTTACAAAAATGAGGAATAAAAACAAAAACCCAACCAACTAAACAAACAAAAACACAGAAAGCAAACAAACAAGCAAACAACAAAAAAAGAAATTTCTCTGTGATTTCAAAATGTTTGATCTTCTGCCGAGTTCTACAGTTTTGAGGTAGTGTCTGTGTCAAAATGTGCCCTTGTTCTCAATGTTATATAAAGTCATCAAACCAAGATTCATTCTGCATGAAGTCACCAGTAAGCTGGCAGTAGGATAAGGGCAGTAGGAATTGGCCAATTCTGGGACTTCCAAACCCACTATAGTTCAGGCTGAGTTTAGCCTCTGACCATGGGTGTGGGATATGGGCTGTTTAGCTTAATCCCTCTGTGGATCTCTTGCTGGATTCCCCGTGGCTTCCTGATCATGAATGTCTCCTGAGGCTTCCTTTACACAGTCACTGTTGAGAGTATAACACTGGCAGTCATGAAATGAAGCCAATCTATGGCTGATGCTGAGTCTTATTTTCAGCTGATACCCTCAACTGGAATGATTTCTGACTTCTTCCAAGGAATATTGCAAGTGCTTAAACTATAGTCACTCATCAGCTGTTTCAACACACAGCATCCATAGATGTGTTCCACTGCTTGTTTAGTCCATGAAGGCCTCTGGAGCTTCTTACTTTCACCATGTCTCAGTAGATTTTCTCTTCCTTTTACATAAGGCATAAACCAAAATCTGAAGTGAAAAGCGCAGTATGTGTGTGTTTACAGTTTTATAAAATTACTTCATGTGCATATATTTGGTTAAGGATCACCTCAATGATTTGGAATTTTTCTGTCATCACAAAAAATTCCTTGTGCTACATCTTTACAACAGAACTTATAATTATCCTTAAAACTTTAGAAGCTTTTTTGCTAGTAGAGATTGAACCTGGGGGTTTGACACAGTTGTGGAGGCCAGGAATCTGAGAGGCCAGTATGGTTGGGTTGTGTGAGTCCTTTTTTCCTGGTTTGGAAATGGCCACCTTCTTGCTGTATACTCACATGGTGGAGGGATAAATCTGGTTCCTCTTCTTTTCTTATATGGGTCCATGTTATATAAGATTAGGCTCCCACTCTTTTAACCTCATTTAACCTTAATGAGCTGATTTAAAACCTTGTCTTCAATATAGTCACATGAGAGGTGAAGGCTTCAGTTTATGAAATTGGAGGTGGGCACAATTCAGCCCATAGCAGTATCTGTTCCCTTTTCATTGCTGAATAATTATATGGGCATAGTCACATTTTTCATCTATCCTTCAGTTAATGGATGTATAGTTTATTTCAACTTTTTGACTTTTATGATGCTTATATTAATATTCATGTGTGACTATAGGATTTATAATGTGTACATGTCTCTTATATAAATATAATAGTGCAACTATTGAATCATATGGCAAATATATGTGTCAATTTTGAGGAATTATAAACTTCTTTTCCAAAGCAGCTGCATCAGTTTTCAGTCCAATCAGCAATGGAAAGCTCTTCAGATTGCTACAGATGCTCTGTAAATTTCTTATGCTCTTCTAATGTTATTCATTATTGCAGGCATAAAATGTCATATTATGTGTTCAATTTGCATTATTATTTAGTAATAAAATAAAACAAATTTAATATACTTAATAAACCATGTTGTGCATTTTCTTTGGAGGAATGCCTATTTACATCTTTGGTACATGTGTAAAATTTGATTGCAGAGCCTAATTTCTTCTGGACCACATTCAAAAGTAGAAGATTTTTCAGTCACTCTGTAAATAGAATTGTTTTAATTTAGAAAGGTGTGTTCTATGCCAAAATATCTACACAGTGTGGCGCATGAAAATATAATTTTACTTCTTACAGTTCTAGAGGCTAGGAGCTGCATGAGTCAGGTACCATGATTTCTGATAATGATCCCTTTCCTGGTATGCAGTTAGTGTATTCTAGTACCCCATATGGTGAAGGTATGCTTTCTGGGATCTCATTTACAAATTTATTTAACTCCATCATTAAAGTTCCATCTCATCATCTCCAAAAATTTCACCTTCTAGTGGTGAGTAGGTTTTAAAATGTGAACTTTGTGAAACACAAGCCCTCAGACAAAAGTAGGGTTGAATGAGCAGGCCCAAATATGTAATAGAGTATGTTGCCTACAAAATTCTGATTGTTTTGTGTTTTGTTATTTTTACTGGTAGGAAAGAACAGACACAACAACTTATCCTCTACATTAAAAGGGTTACCTTGTGATTTATCACACCATAGGTAATTAGAAATTTAATAGAGTCTAGAGGTTCTAGAGGTTTTGTGGAATGTATTCCACAATATTTGTCATAAAATGTCATATTGATACCTTTAAAGTTTTTTTTTAAAATTTCTGCTCACAAGGTTGAATCAATATTATTAGTTTAAAGGACCAGTTTTATATTCTTAACATGTGAAAAATTGATCAGTATCCCTATGTACTAAATTATTAACCAAAAATTTGATATATCTCTGAGGTTGAAAAATGAAGGTGTATTATTGGTAAAAAGCAAACTGCTTTTGATGGTATTTTATTATCAAGTTTCAAGAAAAAAGCATTTACCCACTTAAGAAACCTAAATGGATGAACAACTGTGCTAATGCTGAAGCAAAAATAAAACAAAACAAGCAAATAAAAACATTTGCCACAACAATTGTAAATGGAATCTCTACCTGGTTAAATTTACAATACTTCACTATCATCATCCAATATCCATTTATACTTCATGGATCAAATTAGAAAGTAACCAGGGCATTTGCTGAGCTCATAGTTCAAATAATCTAAGATAGATCTCCATTAGTCATCTGACCTTCCTTAAATTCTTACTATGACTATTGAATAATGGTGACAGTTTGAGTCTGTTGAAATTAGCTTCATATCAGAACCAGTTTTCAGTAACTTCTAAATAGTCTGATTCTCTACTTTCCTGAATTATATATTTAAATTTTCTTTCCTAAATTTTAGTGATATTTTTCAATTTTTATTTTATTTGTACATCTTTGAAATACATAATTATTACATTCCTGGTGGATGGTAAGAACACGTGCATAACACATCTTAATTCATTTTTAGAACTGTTTCCTTGGAGGACCTAAAGATGGCAGACCAACAAGCAGCAGGATACAGAGCCTCCCTGAAAGAGACAATTCAGATGCTGGAATAAAACATCCTGGAGAGGTCCAGATAGAGGAAGATGGGTCCTCTTGACCCAGGAAGAAACTAAAGGGAAAAGAACTGGTCAAACACACAGTCCCAGGGTTACCACTGGAGAAGCTAAGATTAGTGGCCACAGTGCTCTCACCTGAGCTGCCTGAATTCACACTGCTGTGACTGGCTGGAGTGGCCTGAACTCACACTCTTGTGACTCTCCAGAGCCACTTGAAATCACACCACAGCCATGTTTAAGTTGGAGATTGACAAGCCCAACAGAGAATGGAGATGGCAAGGGACATGAATTAACTCATGGTTGGTTCTGGGAATAAGACCCTCTCATGGGAAAGGGGTGACCAACTGGATGACATGTTGGAATCTGGCAGGATTGGCCTGAACTAGGAATGGCAGTGACTTCAGTTGGTTGCTCCCTTCCCAGAGCAGATTGGTGGGGTCTGCTTGGCCTGGATCACACTGCTGGCCAGGACCCAATATGTTACCCCAAACAGATTCCCTATGTGCAGCACACACTAATGCAGTGAAGGCTCCCAAAGGTTAACTGGCCCAGAGGGGAGGGGCCAGTATATGCCACCCCTGCTTGCACCTCAATGACCAATAACAAACTGGAGAGGGCAGAAATCCCTAGCCAGTGTGCTTCAAAAGAACCATAACCAACAAGGAAGGGGGCTGGGACCTCCACTATACACCTGTATGGAAGAAACCAAAAATATGACAAGAGAAAGAAATAAGAAAAAGCCCTCAGCCCCCAACCCTGAGAATATTGATCCAGGAGAGTTAAATACAAAAGGGATTGAGGGCAGCAAACATGCAATATCAGACACAGCATCAGTGAACATAAAGAGATATCTTCAAGATCTCATAGATGAGCTCAAAACTGAAATATTAATTCAAGTAAAACAAGAATAACTAGATAATAAAAGAAATGCTAAGCACCTCTCAAGAAGACACAGATGGAAGAATGGAGGAACCCACAAAAATGGAGAGAAACCTTTGATGAAGGATATAAAGAAAACCTAGAATACATGAAGCAAATTCAAAGAGATTACCAGGAAATTGAAAACTCCATTGAAAGCTGGCAAAGCTGCTGGAAAAAACTTGAACACAGGTTTACAATGTGTGATCATGAAAGGAAAGATCTCTTAAAAATAACAAGGAAACAGGCAGTAAAAATACAAAGGTTAGAAGATAACAAGCTGATCTATAACCTAAGAATAAAAAATGTGAGTGAAGAAGCAGGAGTAAAAACAAAGGAATCACAAAGGAATATTCACAGAAATAATTAAGGAAAACTTCCCAAGCATAGGAAAAGGAAATGATACTCAGATGTATGAGGCATACAGAACTCCAGCCATGTACAACCAAAACAGAGCTACACCCAGATGTATAATAATCAAGATCCTAGAAATTCAATAAAAGAACAGAATATTAAAAACTGTCAAAGAAAAGAAACAGACCACCTATAAAGGAAAACCCATCAAAATCATGACAGACTTTTTGACACAGACCATCAAATCCAGAAGAGCTTGGAGTGAAGTATTCTAAGCCCTGAAAGAAAATAATCTCCAACCCAGATTGATGTACCATACAAAACTGTCTCTAGAAATTAACGGAGAAACAAGATGCTTGGATGACAAAGAGGAACTGGGGGAATTTGTGACCATCAATCCAACCCTACAGAGAATACTGACAGACATTCTAGAGAGGGGGAGAAAAAAATATCAAGATTTCAGGAACAGTGGCAGAGAGGCCTCAATGAATGGAACAGACAGTGTAATGAAGAGAAAAATAGACAACCAATGGCAGAAAATAGCACAGCAGAAATGAGGCAGAGAAGGGTGGCTATAATCTCTAACATAGATGGACTTCATGCACTAAAAAAATGAAGAAGAAGAAACAAGCAGAGTAGATCAGGAGGTAGGGTCCACCGAGATGCTCTGTATAGGAAATATAATTAACCTGAAAAAGGGTTTATGGGCTAAACATCAAATATGAGAAAACAATTCTCTATGTGACAAGGAACCAGAGAGAAATAAGGGAAACTCAACCAGCACCATCAGATAGCTTGGAAAGACAGGATACTTATGTGCAATAGAAAACTACTCAGCTATAATGAAGGAAAACCTTGAGGCTTTTGTAGATAAAGGAATATAACTTGAGGTCAAGACCAGGAGTGAGAAAGTTCAGAACCACTTAGGTAAATAGCAGGTTACCCCCCAATCTAAAATCTGAGGGGGTTGGTGGGACCCAAAATGCTCAGCACCATATGGGAGTTAAAGGGGAGGCATAGTCTAAAAAAGAATGCAGAGGATTTTGTTAATAGTGTATCAGGATTTAAAACCCACGTTACTCACACTCCTCTGTTTAGATGGATTATATTCTTTTGCAGTTTGCCTACTTGTACTAGATTTGAGGTCACAGACAGCTATCCCCATAATAGCCGGATATAGTAAGGTAATCATCCTTAATTTCCTAGTAACTTAATCTGAAGCCCTGTATGATGTACACTTTTTTATCATTACTGATATTAATTGAATCTGGTTTGTTAGACTGCTGTTTTGTATTGGCAGATTTTATTCAAATCTGTTTTAATTGATAGTATCACGTCTGAGAGTATAGGCAACTACACTGAAGATGACAAGATTCACTAGGATACCAACTCTGGTTTGATTAATACCTGCTTTTGAAGTTTTGCAACATCAACAATATTTTGTTTTTATTAATAGTGTTATGTACTGGTATATTCAATTATACTATACCTGATGATATGGATAATTCTATTGAAGATAACAAGAGAAAACACAGTAACCATTGTAGATCACCTTGTACTGTGGTTTTTTGACTTTTGTGTTTCATGTTTACATAGGAATTTGTTTTGTTTTGTCTTGCTATGTTTTGTTTTTCCCTCTAAACAGAAAGGATAGAAATACATGTAGAGACTCATGCATGTGTAGAACTTATAAACAGTGTATGAGAACTGATTATATAATGCATGATGAAATGAACAAGTACTTTGAAGAAAAAGAGACACTGAAGTACACAGTGCTGATTTCATAGCATCATGAAGTGAAATCCAGCAATTCTATTACTCTTTGTTTAGAGTGATTTTAGCCTGTTTTACTTTGTTTAAGTTCAACATACATGAAGGTATAGATAGCTATTTTGAAGAGAATGAGAGACACTATGACAGCCATTGTTGACTTCCCTATTGTCTGGTCTGGAGGACCTAAAACATGTCCCTCATCCTGTTCAGATCAATTCTATAATATGTTGTTTCTTGTGAATTCTCTGTATGTGAAGATATGGACAACTATTTGGAAGAAACCAAGAAACAATATGATAGACAGTGAAGATCTATGATTGTTTTCTTTGAAATTTATGTCTCTTACATTTCTTTCTTGTGTTCTGTTTTGTTGTGTTTAATTTTACCCTCTTTAAAATAAAATTTAAAAAAGACAAAGGGCCTTTGTCTTGGCTTATATCTGGATGTCTACTCAAAGTCCCATGCTCTCATATGTGGGGCTTTGGGAGGTGACTCGGTCATTGGTATGTGACACTGGAATAAACCACTGATTGGTTCAGCATAGTTCTGGGTATGGAGGGACTCGCTGAACGGGGAAGACCCATGCTGGGTGTAGGTGCTATCAACAAATAGACTTGTAGCCTGGATAGAATGAAAAGGGAAAGAAGGAAGATTTTGTGCTTTCTGTCTGCCATGCTGTGAACTGTTGGTCCTCTGCCATGCCACCCCACCTTGAGGTCGGTAAAACGTGTACTGAAACTCTACAGCTTGTGAATTAAAATAAACCTTTATTCCTGTAAAAAAAATCATTGCCTGTCTTCCTACCACCTCCCTCCATTTCATGGTCCCCATCTTTTTAACAATAGGCCTAACTACTTATTTTCTATTATATTTTATTTTGGGCTTCATTTATATTTTAGATTTTTCACATAAAAGAAATCATATGATATTTAAGCTTGTATTTCTGATTTATTTCACTGACCATTTTGGTCACAAGGTACCTCCATTTTCTTACAGGTAATACAAGATCATCCTTTGTTGTACAAGAGTAGTGCTTCATTAAGCACAAATATATTTTCTTTATCCAGTCATGTGTTGATGGTCATATAAAAGTGACATAAGGTCCCTTTGGAGAAGGCTGAGGAAAGACTACCAATATAAATTTTTTGTCCATGTAACAGGATCACCCTTCAGGGATTCTGGCTTCTCCTTAATTCAAATAATTCTTGGTCTATAAAGTTCCTGAAACTTAGGAATTGATTATGGGGTAATGTTATTGTTTACACCTAAAATATTCACAAAAAGACCCATGTTTCTAGGTGGAACCTGATATTAAGAGGTCAATCACTAGGATTGTGACCTAGAAGGGTGTGTTCTTTTCTCCACTTTCTCCTTTCTCTCTGCATCCTTCCAGTCATGGCATAAACAGTTTTTGTTCTCTGAGCCTATCCACAATGTGGTTTCTGCTTCAGAATCAGCTGGCTATGGACTGAACCCTTTGAAAATGTTAACCAAATTAATCATCTCCTTTATATTGCATGTCTGGTATTTTGTCTCAGTTATTGGAAAGTGAGTAATACAAAACATGGCCATTTGGGTTGTTTAAGTTAGACTTATGTTCACTAGACTGAGAATATTTTTATACCCACACACCCACACATACATATGACTATCCATCTGTTTCTTTTATAATGCCACTGTGATCAGCTAGTCTGTACCATAAGTCTTTGTGAGCAAAAGCTATTCTGATTACTGTTTTGACACCACTCTACATTATGATAACTATACCCACCTTGCCTTTGGTACTTAAGTTCAATAACTTGGGTTATCTTGGCATCATATCATCCCTACTGCCCATAGAGATCTCAATTCAATGGCAGCAAATCCTGTTGTAATTTTTGCCTTATGAAGAAGAATAATTAATACATTGAATATTGTTATATTCATAGTAATTGTTCAGAGTACAAGATATAGGTATGAAATATTGTCCACAAAGTATTACCACAAAGCTTTTTCTTATTTTGAAGATAATAAACCCCAATGAAATAGAGTAGAGTCAATCCAAACAAAAGGATGAACATGATACATGACTTAAAACAAAATACAAGGAGATCAACAATGGCTACCATAATGCCTCTTGTTATCTTCAAAATAACTGCCTATACCATCAGGCATAATAAAATCAAACAAAATAGTATGGAATAAAACCAATAAAAACAAAACAATGGAAACAATACAAGACTTCAAAACAATAGGAAAACAACAGTGGCTACCATAATGCCTCTTGTTATCTTTAAACTAGTTACCTATGCCATCAGATATGATACAATCAAATGAAACAAAATAGAATAAAATCAATCAAAATAAAACAATTAAAATAATACAGGGCTTCAAAATAAGGTAATAGGAAATCAATAATGGCAACTTTAATACATTTATCATCTTTGAAATAGCTGTCCATGCCATCAAATATAATAAAATTAGAGAAACTGAAAGGGAATTAAACCAAACCAGCAGAACACTGAAAACAATTCAAGTCATGATAATAGATTAACAATGGCCAATGTCTTCCCTGTGTAAACACTTCTTCTCCTTTCACTTTCACAATTTGTACTGTGCATTTTGAATCCTACTAACTTCTTTAGATTTTATACTAGGGAGACAACATGATATTCACCTATGTGACTCTGAATCATTTCATTCATGATCATGATCTCAAGTTATAGTCATTTACCTACAAGAGCCTCAGGGTTGACTTTCTTTACAGCTGAGTAGCTTTCCATTGAATAAATATGTCATGTGTTTCTTTTCCACTCCGCTGCTGATGAGCAAGCTACTCCCACTTCTTTCTGGTTCCCTGTCACATAGACCATTGTTCTCTCTCCTTTGACTTTCAGTCCAAGAACACCTTTTCAGGTTAAATATGTTTCTTGTATAAAGCATATTGATGGATCCTATCTCATGATCCACTCTGCCTATATTTCTTTTCATTGGTGAATTGAGGCCGTCTACA
>PVJX010047790.1:0-11740 GCA_004027295.1 Dolichotis patagonum
TGCAGTTAGTGTGGTTCCTTTGGAGTAATTGTGCCTTGAGTAAACCGCAGTTTACCTTCTCCAGAGCTGTTGAGAACTCTCAGAGAGTGAAGGAAGATGTGAGCTATGGTTATGAGCCCCCTACCTAAAGGATAGAAGGCTTTTCTCCAGTTTGGTATCATTTATTCCTTTTCATTGGTAAGGAATAAGAACATAATAAGTTCATCTAGTATTTTAGCCCTGAAAATTACATAGTAAAATGGATAGCAAACCTGCTGCATATCTTCTCTCATTAACCATTGAACTGTGTGCATTTCTGGAGACAGATAAACTCAAGATGCTTATGGATTTTTTCTCCTTAAGCAGACCTAATAGTTTTATAAGGACTGTCATTGGAAACCAATATGAAGGAGTGAGAGGGAGAAATCGACCCGCTGTCACATGAAGCCTCTGAAATATTAGATTGTTCTCAGAATGCAGGGAGCACTGCGTGTGCCAACTTACTTGCAGTGAAGCTCTGATAGTAAGTATGGTGACAGCTATTTATTAGGACAGAAAACAGGGTATGTACTTTAAAGATCAGCAGCATGATGCAGATATTGACTTGCCTCAATTTTTAAATTGATGAAAGGGTGTTTGTAATGTTAAACCCTTCTGCAAATCAGTCCTGTCAACAAGAGATGGTGGGAGGGGAGGGGTGGGAACAGTGTATTTGCCAGGTGCGTAATTGTATTTTTTTCTCATTTAAAATATGCAGATATGCTTTGTAAGCCCCTGTGCAGAAGCAGACGGTCAAGCTTTCTGTTCCTGGAAGGACCTTGCTAAACTATGTCCTTCCCAGAGAAAGATTGCTATCCTACTTACATTACCCAAATGAAAAGGTTAGTTTTCTCTTTTTAGTGCCTGCTGGAAATGTTCAGATTTAAGGTTTGAGGAAATTGTGGGAGCTTGGGTGTTGGTGCTGTTTCCTACTTTGCGAATCTGTCCTTATTAGCAGTTATGATAAGTTCCTCCATGCCCTTGAGCCGCTACAGGGGAACCAATTTGTTTTTGTGGTTAATTTTACTGAGTCATGTGGGTGTCGTGAGCAACTTACCTCAGACACTCTACTTTCTTGTCCTAAAAGTGTAAAGCACTTCCTTGACACCAGCCTGAAGTCAGTGTTTGAAGATCTGATTTAGCAGCACACAGAATGTTTAGTACTGACTTTAGAAGGGGAGCCGTTTCAAACCTCCAGATTTCTGGCACTCAGTTTCCCTTGTACTCTGGTCTGATAAATACCACCAGGCCTAAAGGACACATCCAAAGACAGAGTATTTCTGGTCAATTTTCAAGATAAATGGATCATACAAAACAGTCCATCAAGTTTGTATGCTATCTTTTTTTCAAAAGGTATGTAAAAATGAAACTCACGTTATTTTTATTTATACACATGTCTCATCCAAAGATAATTCATTGTTCATGGCCAGGCAAATTTTAGCTCTAAATACAATAACCAGTTACTTTTTTCATTGTGGTTGTTATACCTCCCAGCTATTGGAGTCCATTCAACTTCATAACGGAATGAAGACAAGACACCAGGGTCAAGATGCGTGTCTGTAGTGTGATTTCGTGTAGTGATCAGATTATTACTGAGTGACAACTCAGTATGTGTTCAGAGGTGATGGGCAAAGGCTCACCAAAGCAATCCTTCCAGGCAACCACTTTTGCCTTCTTCTGAACTGTTCAGTAAGTGATGTAGGCTTTTGACTTTCATTCTGAGCTTTTTTCTGAAAAAATTAGTATCATGCAAGTTTGAGAACATTGTTGAAGCATACTTGAATGGTCTGGGAAAAATGCAAATGTGAAAGGTCTATCTCAGAAACGAGAGAAAGTCTGCATGATGCAAGGTGAGAGACATATCTGTGGTTCAGTTCCATCTCTGGTATTTACAGGACCTTCAGAAATTACCAAACCTCTTTGAAGTTTAGTTCAACACTGATCTCTCATTCTCCTCCAGTCTGTAGCTCTATCTCTATCTACAATACTTTTGCATTTGTGACTCAGCCTCTCTGATTTGTATCATTTGCTGATTTCTATGGTGTAATAACCTTAGCGCAGAAAACTTCAAAATGCTAATAGGGTCAGAGAATTCACAGTTGGGGTGATATGTGTGCGTGTTCATCCAGGAGCTAGGTAAAGAGGCTCCAGCAGGAGAGAGTAATTTAAGTCATACCACAAAACACCAGAACATAAGGAGAGGTCAGAGAAAGTTGGGCTGTATAGTGTGGAGGAAGTGGTAGAAAAGTATGAAATAATATTGAAAATACTGATAAACATAACATATGTAACTCTAGACACTATGAAAACATTCATATCCATTGTTTTTAAGGCAGCAAGAAAGGTGTGTATTCATTTTTAACTCAGGTCCAGACTGTTATGATGCAGAGTGGATAGTTTATAAGAAATTAACAAGATCTCAATAGTCTGTGGGTGGTAAGCATTGTTCTTTGCTTTCAGAGACAATCTGGTTTAGATTATCAGATAAACTATTTCTAGTATGATTTTCCTTTTGTATTACCATTTCCCTTCTCGTAAACTACTTTAGGAGTTATTGGAGAGAGTAGATAACAAAGCAAGTCAATGCTGATGTATTGATTGGGTAAAAGAGAACTGAGGGTTTTTTTTTTTTCATTTTGAACCTGTGTAAGAACTTTGCAAGGCATTTGAGACACAGAGAATCTTAGCAAGAAAAGCCTTAAAAAAATAAAAGAATGTCATACATTTTAGGACCCATTTTAGAACTCAGTGAAGATGGTGGTAAAATGTGAGAAAGGTAGCCAAATATGCACATGGAAAGGTATTTGGCAAATGGATGAGTCAGGGTTCGCCAAGGAAATAGAATTAATCAGACACGTATAACTCTATTGAGAATTTATTATGGGAACTTGCTCACTGAATTATGGAGGCTGAGAATCATACAATCTGCCAACTTCAAGCTGGAAAACAAGGGCTGTTATTATGGAAATCCAGCCTGAGTTTAAAACTCTGAGGACAGATGACTCAGTGGTATAACTGAAGACAAAAACCTGCAAATCACTACAGTCACAGACATAAGTCTTGGAACTTGAAAACTCAAGAGCCCAGAGCTCTGATGTCTAAATATAGAGAAAGATGAAGGTCTCACTTCCAGAAGAGAGCTTGTATTTCCCCTTTCTCTGTCTCTATTCCATTAGGGCACTAATGGATTGGGTGGTGAACTCCCCCAATGATGAGGTAAATCCTACTTAGTCTACTCATCCAAACACCAATGTCCAAAAAAAATGCTCTCTCATACATTCAGCAACAATGTTTTAGCAGATATCTTGGTGTCATTTAGCCCAGACAAGTTGCAAAATATCATTAACTATCACAGAGGGAAATTCTGAAAATGGCCCCCTATGTCCAGCTCAGATGTGTGATGGACCACCCAGTGTGCTGATGGACCACCCAGATAGACTAATAGGGTCCCCTATGGATGGAGTATTGTAGTGAGATTTTCCCCATCAATCTTACACTTGTTCGAACAGTTTTCTCCATTCAACATTGCATGCATCTAGTCCTCAGATTAATCATCACTATGCAGAAAGATTTAATCAGATAATTTGAAATTTTTTTTCATAGAACTTATAATAAAGCTTCTGCTGTCTAGATATGCATTGCAATCTGACATGTAAAATAAACACCAAATTTATTTCTCTTTCTCAATTTAATTATGAACTTATACATCTACTTTGCTTGGATCATTAGAAATTTAACCCCAGTTGTGTTTTAGGTTTTCTGCCCCAAGGACTCCAGAGTTCTTGGGGTAATACAATAGCACAAAATTTTAGGGACATAGTTCTTTAACTTGAAATTATAAGGATGATTCCTCACATCATATGACTTCACTTTTCTCAGCTTGTCCCTGCTGCATCTTCGGCATCACTCTAAAGGCAGAAAGTAATTTGGGAAAATTGCCCTGGCTCTCTACACATGTCACACAGCGATTCTCCCCCCAGGTCCTACTGCCTGTGGGTTCCTTTCCTGACACTACAACCATTAGTAAGAGACATTGTTCCTTTTCATAGCTTCAGGAGTCACATATAACTTCTGCTAGGCAGCAAGAGAATCACAAAGACAGGTGATGAGTTCTCCAAAAGCAATATTTTTAGTAGCAAATTTTGATGTTTACTATTTGGGGCTATTAATCCCTAAAGATTAGACTGTAGATTTGATGGGACTCTTTTTTCTTTATTTCTTGTTTCTCATACTCTTAACATACTGCTGGGTGTACAACAGGTTTTTTTTTTTACATACGTTTTGAATAATTTATTATGCTCTAATTCCTTAAGGAAAGATTTGTTAACCTAATCTTCCTGAAAGAAAAAGACTAAAAATTATTTGATACTTCATCAGTACTTTAGTTGAAATAACTTAAAATTTCATTAACTACTTGAAATAATTTAAAATATTGGAGCTAGTCTCATAATTTTACAGGACCAGCTAGTTATAAATACCTCTGAGACAAAAATTACAGTGTCAGAAGATTTATATTCATTCACATTTTTTTCTCCTACACTATATTAGGTTCCTTAAGTCATGGATATAATGAAGTCATTAGGTTATCATTTTGCCAAGAACATCGATTGTTTTCTTTACCTCTTTGAACTAAAATACTACTTAGGTTTAAAAAAAAACAGGGAAGGACACAAGATAAAGTTTTAAAAACCTCCTGCTCTATTGAATTTTCCATATAACTGTGAATGATTAAAGATACGGAATTATTTTTCTTCCCATAGAATGGTGCTGTTATAATGTTCATTAACTGGAAGTTATATGGGTACAAAGCTGGTCAATATAAAGTAGATTAGCCAATGACAAGCAAAAAAGTCCACAATGAAATTCACCAGAGGACGCACTTGGAGATTAGACTCTAGAGCCAGAAATTTTTGCATTTATTCTTACTTCCCTCAACTCAAAATGATCAGAATAGGCTGCTAGAGAGCTACCTGGAGGATCTTGATTTTCAGTATTTCCCATATCCAAAATCACTTCCAGGAGTTACTATAATCATGTCAAATTAAGTATATTTGACTATTCAACAATCATCTATGCTAAAATTTTTTATGGTAAAATTTTAATAAAAATTTTAAATTTTTATCTAGATTTAATTACAATGTAGCAAACAATTTAACCTGTAGACAAAAATTATAAATGTAGATACAATGGATTTAGAAATATCAGTATTTCTGACATCTAAACAGGCAAAATGCCACATCACTCAAGATCAACTTCCTCTGAGATAGCAGCATATTTAGATCAAAAAGTTAGTGCACGTGTAATTTCTTCATGTCCACAATATCACTAATTTGAATCTGTTATAAAATGGATGACTCTTCTGCTTTATGTTTTGTTTTAGAGTAAGATTTTATGAAACTATTACTAAATAATACAGTGGCATCTTGGTTCAGAAACTCAATTCTTTTAGGATTCTGGTTGCATACTAAGTTGAACAAGAACTGAATTGAATTTCTGGATAAAGTCAGCATTGAACCTAACCATTGAATTTAATTCTCATCCAATTAAGCTTGCAATGAGAGTCATGGAAAGAATTAAGTTTGTTAATTTAATATTGCATGCCATGTAATACTCATAATATTATGAATATTATGTTAAATATGAAATATCACGCTGCTATTTTAATTAATAATACATAATAAATTTTTAAAAATATTTTTAAGTCTAAAAGTATTTCCTTTCTTGCAACTGCCCTGCCCAAATATTCTAGTTATAAGAGAGCATATATATAGGATCTCTTGCTATGTGCTTCAGCGCTAATTGCTACACTTTGCTTACACATGACTTATGCACTTGTAGATTACAACACAGATTTTTAAAAACTGATTAACACCATCCAGAGACTGGCTACAAAGCCAGTTAGAGTGTGTGTCTGCTTACATAAATGTGATCTAAAAGAAAAATAAACCTTGAAATAAATAATGAATTACAAGAGTGATTCTCAATATTCAGTGTAATGTAACACTAAGCATATTTATTCAGTTGTTAAATTGGGATTTCTATTTAGTTTATCTGATGTTGTTCATAGGTTGTATCTACATACTTTGTAGTTAAAACCTAACACTATAATAGTCCCAGGAATCTAAGATTTTATTTATTTTGGAAAAGCGACACTCTGCATTTGGACAAATCAGTATTGACCTTGGCTCCTTGGGCAGATTCTTGGGAGGATTCTGTGCATTTAGAGACCATATCAATGGTAGTTATTTACTGAAAACTAGTTCCAGTTTTAAAAACAGATGAACACTGAAGAGCCTTAATATTTTAATATGAAAATTTCACAATTTAAATAAGCCAAAGAGCTAGTCTGTGGAGTACCCTGGATTTTTACCAGACTCACATTTCTAGGTAAGGTAGACCATGCTGGGTTCACAAACATCCCCAAACCCAAATAATCAGATACTGCATGTATAAATCCGTGTAGACACTGCATTAAAAATTGACTGTTTATAGCTTATGCTGTCTCATCTTTCCTTTCCTTAAATACAATCAGGGAAAGTAGTTAGTTCAACCAAAACAGAATGAACGCAACACTAAGCATATGCTCCTTAATGCCTATTAAACACAGGGTTGGAGCGACGGCTGCATAGATGTTATAATTCAACAGCAGAATGCCATTCGGGAATTTAGTTCTGAAAATCCCAAAACTTCAGTTTTCAAAGGTCAGAAAGGGGAATCGATGGCTTTGGTTTTGAACAATGAAAAGCAATTCTGTGTGAGGCCAATGCACATTCTTTACAGCTTTAATTATTTAAATCATGCCGCAGTGTTCTATAGAAATACAATCCGATCCGAAATAGAAACCAGGGCAAAGAGTGAGGAGGGTGGAGCAGTGAGGGCTTTGGGACAAAAGAGAGAACCTTCATGATTCCCTTGTTGTGTGTTTGGAGCAATTTGGGAGACCAAAAAGAGCTATGGGATAAAAAAATCATATGGTGTGATGCTCTCAGATAAAAATATGCCTTAAAATACATATAAGATGTATGAATGGGTTATGTCCTTTCGTCTTTCAGGAATTCTCAGGAATGAGAAGGGAGATGATTCTCATTTTCCTCATGGAAAAGCTGAGAATGCGGAGATATAAGGAGTGGCTGCCTGAATATGAGCTCTGTCCCAATATAAGTCATAGCTAAGCACCCCAAATCCTTCATTCTTTTTACGTTTTATACAAAAATGGTGACTGGTCATTTGATGTTTCATCCTCTCGTTTCTCCTCTTAGATGAACCGTATTTAATCACAGTATACACAATGGAGAAAAAAATCAGAAAAAAAGTATTAACACCCTGGGAAAGACTGAGTATATTCACATTCTCCACCGGTAATCTGAGGAAAACACTGTTTATCCTCTATGAATATTACATGGCATGTGAAGCAGCAAACACCATTACATCTTTATTGTCGACTTCACATTAAATTGTGATGTCGTATCATAAAGGTTGGGAGAGGGAGTGGAGGCTGCCAGGGAAGGAACAGCTGACTTTATTTTTAGGAACTAGACAAAAGCCTGATGGATGGTTGTTTCCCCAAACTGAATGACCTTATTCTACTTTGCATAAATATTGATTATACAGTATACACGTACTTCCACTGATTAGATGGATGGGGCCTTAGGAGTTTCCCGCAGGCTTTGAAAGTGACTTTAAAATGGGTTTTGTCAACCCACTATTAAATAAGAAGCCTCTTTTATCTTCAATAAATCCAATAAAATTTTTGTCATGAAATATAACTCAGTGAGTCTCATCCTATGTTATACCTAACATGATATTATCAGAACCTAAAATCCCATACACCAAGTAATTCTAATCCACTTTGGATTAGAAAACCGGTTGATGTGTCATAGTTGATTTTTCCAAGTATACGTCCTTAATATTTTCACAGAAGTACATATCAGAAAAGGCAGAGTAGGTTTATCATTAATTGTTTACTGTAAGGCATTTTTGGCATCATATTGCTCTATCTATATATATTAAGAATTTTAAATGTTCAAAAGCAAAATTTAAAGTAGTAAATGTTTTCCTACTTCTTCAAAACAATTTTTGCCTTAATTGATTTTCTTAAGGTTTTGGTAATGATTTCTTTATTCTTTCTCATATCACACAGTAATTTCCCTCCAATCTTCATGAAACTAACTATAATTTAGTTAGTAATTTATCTCTCACGGGAGAATTGCAATTCACATTATCCATGGATTTAATATCACATTAAAAATCAAAATATTGTATGATATAATTGGAAAGCATTGGAGATAATGTCAACTTCTTAGCCCAAGTACCCAAATCATTATAATCTTGGTAAAGGCACCCATTTGCTTTGGTTTTGAGATGACTCATCTTAAAAAAAAAAGAAAGAAAGAAAGAAAGAAAGAAAAAGATAAAACCCAACATTGTCTTTTAGACTGGCTATAATTCACCTTCAGTACTTGACTCATAAATCAGGGTTTCCCCTTTCTCAGCTTCTGAAAACAAATGTAAGGCTCCATAAATGCATTTTCTATTGATCCAGTGCTTCTGAAACTTTCACTTTTTCACTGGACTCTGACATCCATACCAAACTCCCAAGACAAATCACAATTTTAAATTGAGATGTGCTAAACTGGTTCAAACATTATGAAAATGAGATTTTTCCTTCATAGAAATCAGTTCGGTTTTCAATGTGAGCTCAGTCCTGATAGAGTCATGATTTCTTGAGGTCACAAAGTGGAATTTTGCACTAAACATTTTTTTGAATACATTTGATGAAGGCAAAACAAAGATCATGTGATCTGTTGGAATTGCAATGAGTTCACAGAAGGTCACATGATCATGGGATGATGCAAAGGCATTTTTCCTGCTTGTATCCAAGGAGGGATATACCTGTGTGACAAACTGCCCCACTGGAAGAGATTGAGAAAGGACAGGTGAAATGCTTTGTGTTTAAGCTGAACAAAAATGGGAGAGGTAGAAATGGTCACTATATAGATGAAGAATGATGACTCAAGATGGCATGTGCTGAAATTGTGTGTCAGAAGCCAGAGAAAAGTGGATCAGATTGGGAACTGACAACGACTCTTTGGAAGAACTGAGTTCTGGGTTGAGAACAAAAAGAAAAGAGTGAGAGTAGGATTACATAACCTAAAGTTTGGTCCGTGTCTTGGTGTCTATTCCATACAGCGAACCTTTTTGATAGAAGGGAGCAAACAGCAATTTTGACCTTTAGGCATCAGCATTTCCTTAAAACCTTAGTACTTCATTATATAGCACAGTTATAAGGGGCAAGGATTCTGTGTTCAGATTGTTGAAATTATTTCACATTTTCTGGTTTCTTAGTTTGTAAAATGCATCTGTCATATTAGTAGGAAAACTCATATGCTATATAGGCATGGTAGGTAGTATGATGCCTAACACATAGATAATAATCCGTATTTATAATTATTGTTATCTCAAAATGTATGCAAAGTTTTACTTGATTTGATGATATTTTGGTTTGATGTAAAAATAAAGGTTTATATAGTTTTTATTTCTTAACTATTCACCCAAACTGATTCTCCAGGAAGTTTCTCAATAGTTCTCATGTGGCTTTGTGGTTCCCATCATTATATAGCACAACCTTGATGACATAGATTTTAGAATGTCAGAAGCAGGAGCCTGTGCAAAAACAGCAGAACTTTGTAAGACTAAGAATTCCAGCTATTTGAGGAGGAATTTACCTAGCACCCTAACTTGGGCAGTTTAGTTTTTTTTTTTTTTTAGGGGAGTGGTACTAGGTATTAAACTCACAACCTTACACTTGCCAGACAGGATCTTATGCCATTGAACTAAATTCCCAGCTTCAATTTGAGCATGAGCTTGTCAAAGAAGGACTGACTCTATGACTAGATGTGTGGAGCTGGACTCCACTAGCCATAAACTGTACCTAACATGGAAATAGTATTTTCTATTACACCTTTCAGTTATCCCTGTAATATAGTCAGGATCACTTAAAATGAAAACATCAGGCATTTAAAAGATGACTGTAGAATTCATGGATGGAATTCAATTTTCACCTCAAACTCTCAGGGACACTAAAACAAACTCAAAAGACCCCACGACGACAGGGATGGGAACTGTCTGTACTGAATAAATCTCTAGCACTCAACACTATATTCATAGTACAACACATTGAACAAATGAATGAATGAATGAATGAATGAATGAATATGTTTTTCACTTGGTAAAGATAATTGAGAGAGTGGGAATACATTTACTGTCAGTAAACAGATAATTTGAGTGAACACATTGTCTAACAAAGAGTTGAAGTGAATTAAAGACCAGTGTAGCAGATTTGTTTGGAGTTGTTTTTCTTGGTGTATAGTTCAAGATATGACTAAATGTGAAGAATTCAGACCTATACAGGGAAGCTGCTGAATTCATGCCTCACATATGATTGGAAATTCTTTCTGTTAACCAAAACTCATGGTTTTCTATGCCCTGAAGGTTTTAGGCCAGGAGTTTGGTTAAATATCCAGAGAAATGGATGTTTTTCAATCTATGATGAACTGCATCAACAAGGAAACTATGAAATGCTTTGCAGAGAGGAAAAATTTCATTTTTGTCATACACTGGAATTTCACATTGTAACCAAAATGTTGTTGAAATTAGAACTTTTGGAGAATCTGGCTAAGAAAATTCTATTGGATATTACAGACAAAATGTATATAGACAACTGTATAGTAAATTGCAACTCAAACAACAAAATTATTTATATGAGTGCTCCCACATACACGCACATATACAACACACATTAATTCTCATATTTTTATTAACCTTGCCTTGTTACTTAAATTTCAATTGCTGCTAGCAATGCATGATTTCTTTCAACTAAAAACTATTTTTAAAATAACCCATAAAGGAAATAGTAATTCATCCAATCAATTATTATTTTAAGCTATGTTCATCTTTTAATTTGTACCCACATTTACCACTCACATACTGTGAATTTCACAGTTCTGGGCTCCATCCTAGGCCAAGGTTAAGTTTCTCCAAATTTCTCAATTTGCATTTGACTCATGAACATATTTGAAAGTTTGGTCTTGGATAGAGATTTTACATCTTTGCATGTAGATATGCTGTGGCAAAATAGCAATCTAAAATAAAATCTGTTGGCACCAACTTTATTAATCTTTTTAAAAATAAAAAAATTGCTTTTCTAGTTCAAACCACTTTACTGAGCATAGTCTGTTCAACTAAGCTTCACAGGAATAGGTTCAAACATCAGATATCCTCTTCATTCTTCATGTATACTTTAAAATGACAAAAATATTTTTAAAAATCTACAGAAAGTAAACAATTTAAGTTTAAGTAAAAGCAAGTCAAGAGTTTCCATAATTTTTTACTGTAACAGGAAGTGTTTTCAAATGTTGCATTATGTTAATGAAATTATTTAATTATTCAATACTTTTAGAAACTTTTATTTCAGTACAAATGAGACTTTTTTCAGGAAGAATATACACTTTATCTTCTCAGTGAACTTTTCTCAGTTATTGTAGTATCAAGCAGCAAGATCAGAAAATAGATATTTGAACAACAAAGTTGATAACTATGGTCTAATCAACATATTTCAATGTTACAAAGAAAAATCACAATTGACAATTTTCTTATTCAGTATGGTGTGTTTTACTAGACTAAATTATCTGATTTTTTAACTATAAGAATATTATTCCCACTG
>PVJX010047791.1:0-11722 GCA_004027295.1 Dolichotis patagonum
CAGGGAATGAGCAGAATGGCAGCCAGTGAAGTGGTTGCAGGAGTGATCTTCTTATCACAGACTGTGATTGGAGTTCTGGGCAATTCCTCTCTTCTCTACCATTATCTCTTCCTTTACTTCACTGGATGCAGGTTAAAGTGCACGGATCTGATTCTTAAGCACTTGATTATTGCCAACCTCTTAACTATCTTGTGTAGAGGAGTTCCCCATACCATGGAAGCATTTGGTTGGCAAGTTTCCCTTGGTATTGTGGGGTGCACACTATTCTTCTACCTACACAGAGTGGGCAGGGGAGGGTCCATTGGCACCATCTGTTTCCTGAGTGTCTTCCAGGCCATCAGCATTGGTCCCAGGAACTCCAAAGGGGTAGAGCTTAAAATGAAGGCTTCCAAGTATGTTGGCTCCATCTTGTGCCTCATCTGGTTCCTGTACAGCCTTGTAAATGTTATTTTTCTTATGTACATGACTGGAAATTTGCCCAAGGGAAGTCACACAGACCTACAATATCATGGGTACTGTTCTAGTATTCGTCACGACAAAACTACAGAGTCGTTACATGCAGCCTTGTTGTCTTTCCCTGATGCTTTGTGTGTGGGGCTCATGCTCTTCACCAGCAGCTCCATGGTTTCCATCCTGCACAGGCACAGGCAGCAGATGAGACACATCCTCAGGACTAATATCAGCCCTGGATCTTCTGAGTCCAGAGCAACCAAACACATTCTTCTCCTGGTCAGCTCCTATGTCTGTTTTTACACACTCTCCTGCATCTTTCAAGATTGTCTGTCACTTACTTATGATCCCAACTTTTTCCTGGTGAACATATCTGCAATAGTTGCTGGGTTTTTCCCTGCTGTCAGCCCTCTTCTCCTCTTGAGGTGTGAATCCAGGCTCTGCTTTGCCTGTGTAAGGAATATAAAAGAACCTATTAAATAAGAAATGGGTAAATTTTTATATTTTTGCATTACTGGGTTTTTCTCCATCATCCTACAGAATTGTTCACCCTTACACATTCATATTACACGAATGTACAGGTTTACAACTGTACTTTTGTATTAGATATTTATGTGTGCACACATTTTTGTTTATCATTCATCAAGGAATAATTTCAGAATATTCTCTATTAAAACCATATATTTCATAGTTAAACACAATACTAGTTAAAACAAAGGTAAGCTAGTCTATCATATACTAAATGTTTTATACATGCCTGTATTCTGGTTGATTAACTTGATAAAATACAAGCCATATATTGTTCATTTATCTACGTTGATGCTTGTATCTTAGGTATGTCTTTAGTAAGAAAGATTCAGTGAATTTAGACAAACATCATGTCACTTTAGCACCTGAAATTAATCTTAAAATTTATCTGGGCAGTAATCATCAATCTATGTTGTCACTGTAACACTTGTTACATTTTCTTTGCTGATTTCTATTATGTTAACTTTTTTCCATGAACCTAGATTTCATTGTAGGGTGATTAAATGCATGGCATTATTCATGGATGTTGGCAAGTATTCTAGCAGTGAAACACTCTCCTACCTGCTGTATTTCTTCTTTTTAAAAACTAGTCAGTATATGCTTTTAATGTGTTGTTAACCATTTACAATGATGATATTGGATACCCATGTATTTCACTTTTTAAAAAATTTACATGAAAGGGAATAAAACAAAACAATAAAATGGAACAAAACACTGGTATTGTTCAGACAATTGAATGCAGGTGTTTTGTGCTCTGGGTGAATGATTTGCGGGTGACAATGCTCAATATACATACCATAGTTAGCCCTGAGTGATGTGCTTTGAAATTTGGTTGTAGTTTTTTTTTCTTCCATTTCCTTTTTTCCTTTTGTTTTATCTTGGAGTAAAATGGATTTGAAAAAAATGGAACAAAACTAAATAGTGAGAACAGTATGGGATTTCAAAAACAAGACAGAAGGAAATTCCCATAATTGCTGTATTGCATATTGCTATTCTCTAAATAAAAGCTCAGACTACCACCTTTAGGCCTGCAATGTCAATCAAATAATTTTAACATTAAGTTATTATTGGTTATTTCACTTACTACCATCTCAGACTGTGTTCCTCTGAATCAGCCAGTTGCTTATGGGGGTGGTGGCACGGAGCTTTTCTTGTCTCCCAGCCCACACAGCAGCTGGCTCACAGGAGCGCATGGCTTGGTTTCTTGGTTCTCTTACCAGCCTATGACTGCTACTGGCTATGGGAAGTTGCGTCTCAGCTTCTTGCTTCTCCTCTTGGCCTTCATGGATGCTTCCCCTCATAGGAAGGTTTAGCATGGCTTCTTGGTTTTCTTCCAGGATCACAACTACCATTGGCTAATTAGAGGCCACAGTTTGGCTTCTTCATTCTTGTCCTGGACCTCATGGCTGCTTCTGGCACATGGGAGGGCACATCCTGGATTCTTGGTTTTTTATATTGTCCTTGACTGTCACTGGCTCATAGGAAGGGACCATACATTTCATTTCTAACTGCTGATTGTTAACTTACTCTATTATATCTTTAAAACATTTTTACATATAGGTCATACATGCTGTGCTCAATGTCAGTTTTCCAAATGGCTTATGTAAATTTAAAAAAGAGATGTTCTGAGCACTGTGGATCTCTGAAGCACATTAAAGGTCTGGAACATCCTAAACAATGCTGGACTGGAAACTTAAGGTCAATTTCTGGCATTTGCATCTTTTACCACTGTAGTATCTGCCCATCCCCTCTTGATGGCACAGGGCCAACTGTTGTGCTATGGAGTAGCCTGCCTACATGTTCGAAAATAATGTGTGCTCAAAACATTTATGGTTCAATTATTATGACACTCTGATCTGGCTGCAACATCTATACTTCACAGTATTGCCTCAGAGCCTGAAGGACTTACCTAGAAAACTCCTCACACCATTACAGGCCATGCTTCCTTCTGTGATTTAAAAGGCCAGAGTCTCTCTTTTCAATTTTGACTATTTCTTTGTGTTGGAACTTAGGGTGCTGAACCAACCAGTAACCAGCCTTCTGTCTACCGGGGCATGGGCTTAGAATCAAATATACCATATCCCCCCTCCCCCGATAACAATGGGGATCCAGGGATCTGGGTATCTCTTGGGAGGTGACCAATGTAGTATACCAAGTGGGGGGAGTTTCCTTCTACTATCTCTGAAAGTAGATATTTTTATCGCTGTTTTGCTTTGTCCTGATTAATGGTGTTGCTCTATTCAATACTCTGTTTTGATGTGTTCTATAATGTTGTGTATTTCTTTTGATTTTGCTGTACCTAATAGTAGAACAACTATTTTGAAGATAATGAGATATAAAATGGTGCCAATTATTGCTGTCCTGGTGACCTGCTGTGATGTTCTGTGCCAATTTCACTATACTGTCTCAATTGGCTTTATTCCATCCTGTTTTGTTGTATATTACTACCTCCAAGTTAATGAAAATTAAATAAAAATAAAACAATAGAACATGAGAATACAAGGTAACAAAATACCTCCCAAAACTCCCAACTCCATCAAAGCTGATCCATGTGACATGGATGAGGAAAAACTCAAAAACAAAACAACAGAATTATATAAAGTGATTAAAAAGGAAATAACAACAACAAAACAGATCAATAAGGTACTGAGCAAGCTGAAACATGATATAACTAAACAGATAATGTACTTAAAAAGCCAAAGGAGAAAAAGCAAATGCACTAAAGTATATAACAGTATGTATGATTAAGTATGTGGGATTGATAACCATATTACCAAGTTTTTGTTGGATCGTTGAACAGAACTGTTTACAGCCTCACTGTTTGTTCACTTTGTATGCCGTAATTTTGTAACATGAACAACTATTTCTAAGAAGACAATATGTAATTTATCAAATAGTGATTTCTTAATGTTATTTTTGAAATTCTGTATTATTTCTACCCTTTTTTCTGTTTTGCATTTTTCTCTTTAAATAAAATTTAAAAAAAATAAAATAAAATTTTAAAAAAATGAATGAGTGTTGTTCCTTATCAAAAGCTTTTTCTGCATCTATACAAGTGATCATGTGGTTCTTACTTTTGGCTCTATTGATATGGTGAATTACATTTATTGATTTACGTATGTTAAGCCATCCCTGCATTCCTGCGATGAATCCCACTTGGTCAGGGTGAATAATCTTCTTGATGATTTGCTGTATCCTGTCTGCTAATATTTTATTGAGAATTTTTGCATCTATGTTCATTAGGGAGATTGGGGTATAGTTCTCTTTATTAGTTGGGTCTTTCTCTGGTTTTGGTACTAGAGTAATATTTGCTTCAAGGAATGACTTAGGAACAATTGCTTCCCTTTCAATTTCATTGAAGAGTTTGAGGAGTGTTGGAATTAAGTCTTCTTTGTATTTCTTGTAGAATTCTGCAGTGAATTCATCTGGGCCTGGGCTCTTCTTTTATGGCAAGGACTTAATTACATTTTCAATTTCATTAATATAATTTGGGTTATTCAGCAGTTTTACATCTTTCTGATCCAGATTTGGTAGTTCATAAGTATCTAGAAATCTGTCTATTTCTTCAGTGTTATCGAACCTATAAGAGTAGAATGATTTGAAATAGGTGTTGATGATCTTCTGTATTTCCACCAAGTCTGTGGTAATTTCACCTTTGGATGGCAGCCTGGCCCGAGGTTCCGTGGGCTCCGGTCCACCTCGTCCAGCATTTGCCTTCCAACTTAGGGAGCCAAGAGCCCATAGAGGGGAGTTAGGACACTGCAAGGTGAGTCCTGCTGCTCCAAGGTGGGCTCATGGAGAGCTGGTGACCTGTGCTCCAGACAATTGAGCTTGGACTAGCTACCGGGTACACTGGACCAAGTCCCGGAAGCTCCTCAGGCTTAGTGCACGACGCCCAGCAGCCTTCTCTCAGTTCAGGAGGCAGAGGCCAAGCTAGGGATTGAGGCCCAGTAAAACATACTGGACCCCTGGGACACAGGACGGTGGCCCAGCCCAAGGTTCCATGGGCTCCAGTACACCATGCCCAGCATCTGCTTTACAATTTAGGGAGCCAAGAGCCCAAGAGGGGAGTTAGGATCCTGTGAGGTGAGTCCTGCTCTCCCAAGGCAGGCTCAGGGAGAGCTGGCGACCTGTGCTCCAGACAGTTGAGCTTGGGCTAGCTACCAGGTACACTGGACCGAGTCCCAGAAGCTCTGCAGCCTTAGTGCACTAAGCCCAGTGGCCTTCACTCAGTTCAGGAGTCAGAGGCCAAACTGGCGGCCAGACAGCCCGGTGTGAGCTGGCCTGGGGAGAGCTTAAAACCAGCACTCCCAGTGGTTGAGATCATACTCACCTTCTAGGACACTGAACTGTGGCCTGAGGTTCCGTGGGCCACAGTTTATGAGGCCCAGCTTTCACCTTTCAATTTAGGGATCCAAGAGCCTGTGGGGGAGCCACCACTGCTCCAGGAACTGAGGGTGCAAGAGGTAATTTGCCACACATCCAGAGGAAGCTTTGGAACAACACTCAATGCAAGGAAATATAGAAAAATGACAAAAGGAAAGACAAAAAGGCAGGCTCAAATCTCCACGCCACCACAAGAAAGCTTAGAAGCCATGTACATAGAAGAAAAAAGAAGCCATACAGCTGAAATGTCTGAAATGATATCAAATGAAATAAAACTGCAACTACAAAAAGCTATGGAGAAATTCCAATCAGAAATACTTGCCCAGGTAAAACAAGAATTGATAAAAATAGTGAAAGAAATTGTGAACGAATCTAGTGAAGACACAGCTAAAAAAATTAGAGGAACAAAGCAAACAGAATCCCTGAATGAACACTATAAGAAACAAACAGAATACATAAAGCAGATTCAAAGATATATACAGGAAATCAAAAATGCTATTGAAAGCTGCCAAAACCACATCAATGAAAGTGAAGATAGAATTTCAGACCTTGAAGATAAGATTACAGACAGTGAACAGGAAAGGAAAGATCTCTTAAAAATAACAAAGAATCAGGAAATAACAGTTCAACACCTGCAAGATGATGCAAAGAAAAATAACATAAGATTAAAAGGGGTAAATGAAAAAGAAGGGGACAGCCCAAATATCAAGAGGAAATTTACAGAAGTAATAGCTGAAAACTTCCCAAAAATTCCTTATTGCATGAATTTGAGTTTTTTCTTTCCTTTTTAAAATAAGGTTGGCCAGGGGCTTATCAATTTTATTTATTTTTTCAAAGAACCAACTCTTTGATTCATTGATGCTTTGTATTGTTTTCTTAGTCTCTATTCCATTAATTTCTGCTCCAATCCTTATAATTTCCTCCCTTCTTTTGGCTTTGGGCTTTGCTTGCTCTTCTTTTCTTAGATGTTTGAGTTGCAGCATCAGGTTGTTTATTTGTGTTCGTTCTGTCTTCCTGATGTGGGAAATCAGTGCAATAAATTTTCCTCTGCGGACTGCTTTCATTGCATCCCAAAATTCTGATATGCTGTGTTTGTATTTTCATTTGCTTGTAGATATCGTTTAACTTCTTTAAATTCCTCCATGACTCACTTATTGTTCAAGAGTGTATTACTTAGTTTCCATGTGTTTGTGAAGTTTTTGCAGTTGCTTTTATCAATCATTTCTAATTTCATGGCACTACGATCCGATAACATTCATGGGATAATTTCAACTTTTTTGCATTTACTTAAATATGTTCTGTGGGCTAGTATATGTTCTATTTTAGAGAATTTCCCATGTACTGCTGAGAAGAATGTGTATTCTGATGTTGTTGGATGGAAAAATCTATGTACATTTATCAAGTCCATTTGTTCACAGGTGTGATTCAATTCTGTTATTTCTTTGCTGATTTTGTCTAGATGATCTGTCCCTTTGTGTCAATGGTGTGTTAAAATATCCTGTTATAATTGTGTTATTGCTTATTTGACTTTTCATTTCTTTTAATATTTGCTTTTTATAGCTGGGTGCTCTGGAATTTGGTGCATTTATATATATTTAAGATTGTTATCTCTTCCTCTTGAAGTTTTCACCTAATTACTATGTAGTGACCTTCTTTATCTCTTTGGATCATTCTTGGTTTGAAGTTCACATTGTATGCAAACAGTACTGCTACTCCCATGATTTTTTGGCTTCCTGTTGCATGAAGCATTGTTTTCCATCCTTTGACTTTAAGTCTATGGGTTTCCTTTTGTGTAAGATGGATTTCTTGTAGACACCATATGGTTTGATGTTGTTTCTTGATCCATTCTGCCAGTCCATTTCTTTTGATTGGTGAGTTGAGACCATTTACATTAATGGTTATAACTGTTATATATTGGTTTATTGTTGACATGTTATCTTTCTGCTGTTGTATCGTTAGTTTTCTATTCTATTTAATTGTCTGCCTTGCTTGGTGTTTTATACTATGTGTATCTAGAATATCTCACAGTATTCCTTGTAGGGCTGGTTTAGTGGTCATGAAGTTCTTCAGCCTTTCTTTGTCATGGAAGTATCTTATTTCTCCATCCATTTTGAAGGACAGTTTTGAAGGGTACATCAGATTGTGTTGGAAGCGATTTTTCTTTAAGATCTGAAATACTTCCCTCCATGCTCTTCATGACTTGTTTGTTTGTGCTGCGAAGTCCTCTGTGATTTTGATAGGTTTTCCTTTATAGGTGATCTGCCTTTTCTCTCTATCAGCTTTTAGTATTCTTTTCTTATCATGGGTTTCTGGATGGTGATTATTATGTGTGTGGCTGTAGTTTTATTTTTGTTATGGCTATTTGGAGTTCTATGTGCTTCACTAATCTAAATGTCAGTTTCCATTCTCATGTCTGGGAAGTTTTCAGCTATTACTTCTGTAAACAACCTCTTGATATCATTTGAGTTCTCCCCTTCTTTTTCATTTATCCCTATTAATCTTATGTTATTTTTCTTTGCATCATCTTGCAGGTGTTGAATTGTTATTTCCTGATTCCTTGTCATTTTTCAAAGATCTTTCTGTTTCTGTTCACTAGCTGTGATCTTATCTTTGAGTTCTGAAATTCTATCTTCACTTTCATTGAGGCGGTTTTTACAGCTTTCAATAGAATTTTTGACTTCCTGTATATCTCTTTGAATCTGCTTTATGCATTCTGTTTGTTTCTTATAGTGTTCATTCAGGGATGCTATCTGTTTGCTTTGTTCCTCTAATTTTTTAGCTGTGTCTTCACTAGATGTGTTCACTATTTCTTTCACTACTTTTATCATTTCTTCTTTTACCTGGGCAATTACTTCTAATTTGAATTTCTCCATAGCTTCCCTTAGTTGCTTCTTTATTTCAGTTGATATCATTTCAGTCATTTCAGGTGGTGGCTTCTATTTTCTTCTATGTACATTGCTCCCAGGCTTTCTTGGGATGGGCTGCTTATTTGAACCTGCCTTTTGGTTTTTCCTTTTTTCATTTTTTTTTGTTTATTTTCTTGGTTTGAGTGTTGTTCCAAAGCTTCCCCTGGGTGTGTTGTAAATCTCCTACTGCACCCCTAGCTACTGGAGCAGTCTCAGCTCCTCTGCAGGCACTTGGCTCCCTAAATTGAGAGGCAGAAGCAGGGTGTGGAGAACTGGGGCCAGAGAAACCCCCAGGACACAATCCCCTTTCCTAGGTGTGTGGATGTGAACTCAGCAACTGACAATGCTGGTCTCAAACTGTCTGCAGGCCAGCCCAATTGAGCCCAGAGTCCTCGTGCAAGGTTTCTGCCTCCTGGACTGAAACAAGACTGCTGAGCATGGTTGACTGAGGCCTTTCAATCTGCTGGACCCAGTCCAGCATCCCAGTAGCTCCCCAGAAACTGAAAAGCCAGAACATAGGTCTCCAACCTTCCCCAGGTCACTGGAAATCACCTGGGGCAATCTTGACTCCTCTGCAGATTCTTGGCTCTCTTAATTGAGATGCAGAAGCTGGGCATGGAGAACTGGGGTCGGCAGAACCCCCAGGACACAATCCCCAGCAAGAGTCGTTTCACTCTAACACTCAACCTGCAGCACACACACAAAACGAATAGACACATTGGCAGCAAAATGCTTCCAGGACTGTATAATTCCCTCAGAGCTGCTCTAGTGGGCACTGAAGGAGAGGAAGTAAAAGCTCAAGGTGCTGAAATGCATAAAAGGGTAAAAGAAAAATGAAATAAACCCCTTGCAAATAAGATGTTCAGTGAAATTGAAGATGATGTAGCAGAACAATAAGAGACAATTAACAAAATAATCAGAGAACTTAAAGTACACAGAAATAAAAACCTGGATGAACCAACCAATATAGGATCCAATATAGGAATGATACAATATAGGAATGATAAGTTCAATCAAGAGTTAGATTCAATGAAAAGTGTCCATCAGGAATCAAGAATGCAAAATTCTATTGAAAGTATAAGCAGCAGAAAGGCCGAATTCAAAGAGATAGCTTCACAAATAAAAAGAAGGGTTGGTGCAGATGACATACTCAGGGTTGCATTAAAAGCAGCAAAAGGCCAGACGTGGTGGTGAGTACAAGAAATCCCAGCATTCAGGAAGCTGAGGCAAGGAGATGGGCCATGATGACTAGGACAACCTGAAGTACTTTCCATAGAAGTTCAAATATTAATTCATCTTTTATGGCAATGACAATGTGAGCTTGGGGAAAGAGAAGAAGGCTGAAAAACTTTTTCCAGTTGTTAATCCCTGACACCAATTAGATTTGTGACTAGCAGCTCTGGAGAGATCATTCAAGGGGGGAACAGTCTCAAATTTATAAGAGAGCAGGAAGTGAGGAAGTCTGACACAGAGAGATGTGGAAAAGCTCTAGTGCCCACATTGAATTCTCTCCCGCTCTGAAAAGTTTCTCTACTGCAAAATGACTTATTTAATATCCACCATAACAGTGAAGCTCACCATAATATAAGGTATGAAGCAGTGAAAGTAAAACAAAATGTCTGAGGAGATATCCAAGAGATGCAGGTGGAGTACATGAGATACCATGAAGCCAAGATTTCATTGGCAATCAAGTAGGAAATCTATATAATACAGAAATGTTGTATGGATATGTTACTCTCCTGATGTTGAAAATGAGTGGACAGGATATGTTAAAAAAACATAACCATATGGTGGTGAGAATTAATGGAGTGTTCACAAATCAGTGCACCAGAGTGTGATGGTGTTTGTGTCCATTCCTTTCCTTATCCTATAAGCCAACACTGGTCATGCATTTCAGGAATACAGATTGATTGCTGCAGTCATCTCCACTCAGTGCAGAGCAAAGGGGAGGGTGGGAAAAGCAGCTGCAGCCTGGAAGATTGTGAGCATAGGGTGACATAGGAGCAAGGCCATGAAAGGAGTCGAATAGCAACTGTGGAGAACAGGGTAAGAATTGGAGAATTGGGCTGCTGTAGAGTGGTCATGGAGAACATGAAGGCATCAGATTTCGGGAGACTGATATGCTTGGGAAGGATGGTTATAGGAATAAATGTAGATGTGCAGAGATGACTGGAAGAGGAATATATTTAGGGTTAGGGAAAAGAAGGACAAGAGAACTGGGGCAATGGTTGGCACAAGGGTTTCATTGATATCCTTGGAGTGGGAGGTACAGGTGACGTGGGGTAAATAATAAAAGGTTATGGTATGAAGAAGTGTTCCAACACAGAGGACTAGAAAAGCACAAGGGTGACAGATGGCAGCCACTAGAACAGACAAATAAGATGGAAGGATGGAATAGAGAATGGGAAGATGGATGTATTGGGGATAACTAGAGGTCAGTAGCTAGGGTGAGTTTGAGGAATTGTCTGTTGATCAAGGAAGAGGAGGTTGGTGCTGCTGTCTCTGAGTGGCCCTTTGCCAGAGTGGCCTTTCCTTCCATACAAGCAGTGAAGTTTTCTGTTACCCTCTTTAATGTACTGTTAACAAATGCTGCATGGCTGTGGGAGAAAAGCAACCATTCTCCACTGTTGGTTGGAGTGTAGGTTGTTGCCAGCACTGTGTAAATCACTGTGGAGACTCCTCAAAAGAAACACCAGGCTTTGAGGTCCTATCTGACCCCGTTATTAGTTGTAGATGCTGTTCCTTCTCCTTTTATTGTCTATGTAGAATTTCTGCAGCCTTGAGAGAAAGACTTGACATTTCCCTCTGCAACAGGAATGCCCTTGTCTCTTTTGAACCAGACATGACCTGCAGTGTGAAGCTGGACATGTCCATCCTGGGTGTGTGCATTGGTCTGGGGTGGTAGCCTTGTGACAGTATGTGTGGGTAAAAACTTATGGTGCAGGAGCAACTGCTTCCCTCCTCGGTCCCTTACACAGATGGGTCCAGTGCCTGCCCTGACAGCACATTTGCAGTCACAAATATTGTACACCATCTGCAGTCGTAAACAGGAGACCTGGGACAATAATGTATTTATTGTATTTTGTAATAATGTATTTTGTACAAATCTCAGCAGCCTTTTAGGTTTTATTTAGAAATTATCTGAAGTGGTTCCACTTGACATTCCTCACGGAGAGTGGGTCTTGTACTTGGAGCCTTGCCAGAGGGAGGGATGTGATTTCACAATTGAATGTGGAAATGGGGGGATTCTTGTGTGACTGCCTCATCCAAGGCAGTGAGTTCAAAAGTTGCCAGGCACTAGCCTAAGAGTAGTTGGGTTCTGTCATGTGCAGAACTGTAGCTGGAAAATGCATGTTGAGCAAGGGCCTGGAGGGATTTCAGATGCCAGAAAACACCAGGCCATGGGGAGGGCTACTAAACCACAAAATACCAATGAGGGTGACCATGTGACT
>PVJX010047792.1:0-11733 GCA_004027295.1 Dolichotis patagonum
GTTCATGGGCCAGGGACGTAGCTTAGTGGTGCAGTACCAGCCTGGCAAGTGTGACGCCCTGAGTTCGATTCCCGGTACCAGGAAAGAAAATAGTTAAAAAAAAAAAAAAAAAAGACCAAAACCAAGAGTTCACAGCACAGCAAGGTGTGAAGGCACGGCAGGGTGAGTGGGGAGGGCATGGTCACTGGTCCTGCCCCGGTGAAGGTGGAGCTTCGAGGGCTTCGGGGTGAGGAGAGCACCCCGCCCGGACCCTGCTGCATGGGGACCCTCCCTGGGGGGTGTCCCGGGCCCTGGGGTGACACTCGCCCGCCTTCTTTGAGTGTCGGTTCCTCACCTGTGAGGGTGAGAACCCCCGTCCCTTGCCACAGTTAAATGAGAGGATGAGGAGGAAATGCATTGCACATGCACGGTCAGGCCCAGGGCTGCTTCCTGCTGTCCGGGCTATGCAGGGCTACGCAGGGTGAGTTCTACAAGGGGTTCCTGAGCCTTCTTCCTGGTGTCCAAGCTACCTGTGCTCCGTGACAGTGGTAAAGAAATGCATGCTGGGAATTAGCAGCACAGACCGACTCGGGTCATTGGTGTTATTAGCATTTGTCCAGAGAAGACCGAGTCAGGGACTTTGTGCATAAGGCTGGGCAGAACAGCCTGCTGACCCTGGGGCTGCACTGACTCAGCTTCCAACTCTGTCCCTGGGATGATGGACACACCAGGCCAGCAAGCAGGGTCTTCTCAGGTAGGTTGTGGTCAGAATCCTTGGAGCCACTCTGCATTCCTAAGCCACAACTCCTGGGGGTCAAGACACAGGCAAATGAGGACCCCAGCTGTGCCCAGAAAGCTCCACAGACAGCACAGCTCCCCTGCTGGGGCCCTGAGTCCCACTGCTGGGACCTGGGGCTGCCGAGGCCTGCGGTTCCTCACGCACCCTGTCTCAGCTCCCTGATGCCCCCTCTCCTCTCTGTTGGGCTCCTCTCCTGTTTGGGGGTGCCCTTCATTCTCTTGGCATTGCTCCAGGCTCCAGGACCTTGAAAACAGGACGGGTGTCCACGTGGAAAGATGACGTGGGCTGCAGTCCTGGGTGGGGACTTGACCCGGGAAAGGGGAGGTGCGCTCCAGACGGCGTGGTGTGGGCGGGGTTCGCATCCCTCGCCCCTGGTGTATCCACACCGTGTCAGCAAAGGGCTGGGCGGATGCACATCTCAGGGACCATGAGACAAGACTGACTGTGTGAGGCCGCCGGCCCAGGCAGGGGTGGTTGGCGAGTCCCGAGATCCATGGCCAGGCATGTGCTCCCGCTTCTCTGTCTGCTCTTACTTGCTGATTGGTGCAACCACTTAGTTGTTAAACATTTATTTTTATTCAGAGACTTAAAATTAAAGAGTTTAAAATTACGAGTCTTAAAATATTTTTGTCCTTCCCTTCTAAAGTGGCAGAGGAAAAGAAAAGTGGTAGAGAGAAAGAAGATTCTTCCTGCTCAATCACGGTCACAAATCCCTTCGCCCGCCCATTCTGCCAACGCCGATTCCACGTGTCTGCTCTCCCACCACGCGCTCTTGTAGGGGCTGGAGGTAAAAGCAACAGGAGCAGGGAAGCCCCAGCTTTGTGGGATTTGTGCCACCAGGGGAGACGCTTTCGGGGGTCAGGCAGAGGACTGGGGCCAGGGCTGTGTGGGCCGTGAGGGCCCGGCAGGGCAGCGGCGTGGGGCGGCCAGAACAGACAGGCCAGGACACAGGCCTTGTGTCCCAGGGCTCTGGGCGGCCTCTCTCGTGTGACACCTAACTGAGCCTGAGGAGACTGGGGTTGGGGTTCTGTCTCCTGGTACCCCGTCAGCTTGGGGCAGCCTGCCCAGGGGCGGGAGTCCCAGCACCAGGCTGTGGCCACTTTGTTGGCGCCCACTCCTCCCCTGGAAGAAGAGAAAGGCGTGGCCACATGGCTTCAGAGGCCTGGGGTGACCCTGCAGGGGCGTCCCAAGCCCGTGGTCTTGGGACAGTTACGGGATACTGATTCAGCCAAACGTGCTTCCCCACACAGCTCAGCCTCTTAGTCCCTGAAGTTAACCTGGTAAAAACCCTGTGAGCAGAACCCGCCCAGGCCCTGCGGCACATACGTCAGACTCCTAAAATCATTTTTTAATGTGTTTTCACTTATTTTTATTGAAAATTCTTTCCCTTGGAATTTTACCATGGAATAAAACACATATATTTTATATATAAAAATGTTTAAATATACCAGACATAAAATAAAATATCAAAATACAAAATTCAGGACAAAAATAGTGTAAATCTATCAAGTCACGATCCAAGGAAGACAAGTGGAATGAAGGGTTCCTCAGGCCTTTGCAGTTTTGTGCTCCGTTCCCTGGAGGTCAAAGTGGCAGGAAAAAATGTCAGGAAGGGAAAAATTATGTCATATCCTTAAGAAAAGCAAGACATCTAGTGATTGCTCCACAAAGAAAATGTCTCTCAGGGCCATGTCGGACATAATTTAAGTCACACACATTGAGTTTATTATTTCGAGTGCCGATTACTGTACTTTATCGTTTACTCATACAATGTTTTGAGGGACTGTTGGACGTCGTCTGTAGTGTTTCCTGGATTGATAGGGTTTAGGACTGTGTTGTGAGTCCTCCTATGCTTTTCTTGCTTCTTCTTTCTTTTCTGCTGCTTCTACTCTGTCAGCCTCGGCCTCGTCCTCTGTCCCCACGTGGAATATCCCTGCCAGTCTGGCTTGCAGAGTTGCACGTAGGGAGATAAACAATGGCTGCAGGCCTTTAGCAGGGCCCTGGACGCTGCATCGCCTCTCTCAGCTGTCTACTACCTGACGAGAAGTCACTCGTGCCCTGCTGCGGACAAGACTCCGAGGCGCGGAGGGTCGCCGCGCTCGCCGTCCACTTGTGGCTGTGGAGCGGGTGGCAGCGTGGCAGCCAGGAGGGCACCGGGCATCTGCTCCTGTTCGCAGCCCCGCCCTGCCCCGCCCCTGCTTCCTGGGTTCTGAGGGTTTTGGTCTCTGATGAGCAGACGCTTGGGCTCAGCGGCTGGCGGATTTTCCTGCAGGAGGAAGACGCTGTGTGCAAGGCGCCAGACTCCCCGGGGCTGCTCTCACCCTTTGACCTGCAGTAGCTGAGGCCTCATCTCTGATTTTCTGTTGGCTCTCTTCTCAAGCTAAGTGTTTATCTCCAGACTGCGGTTCCCAGCTGTAAAGATGTAAGATTGTAGAGTCCTGTGAAAAGGAGAAATGAATTTAAAAATGTAAAAATGCAGTCTCAGCACTGGGGAGGCTGAGGCAGGAGAATTACTGCAAGTTTGAGGCCAGCCGGGGTTACATAGTGAGTGCAAGTCCAGCCTGAACTGCATAGCAAGATCCTGTCTCCAAAAAGACAAAAACCAAGCTACAACAAGAGCCAAAGACTGTGTAAATCACCTCTGGTCTCTGGGTTAGGAATTACCATGCTGTTTACAAAGGCTTTGATAAGTGAAACCTTACGTAGGCCCAACTTACTGAAGGAAGCCATTTGTTTTTGACATGTTATTTCGCTACTTCCTGTATTTCCTTTACCTAAAATGCCTCTGCATGTTAATATTTTTACCATAAGTCTATGTCTTCTCTGTTCTCCTGCTCTGTCTGCCCGAATGCATGGTAGAATTCTCTATCCAGCTGTGGACAATGGTAAACAAGACGGAGGCTGGTGTCTCAGAGTCTGTGGAAACACAGCCGATGGTCTCTTTTGGCTTTTAAACAAATGTAAATGCAGTGGATCCTTGAGTCATGACCGGCCACTCACACAAACAGCTTGGGCTACAACCGGAATTTTAGGTTTAACTTCGACCAAAGCCTTAGGGTTAACTTCCAGCCAAATGCTGGCCGCTTGGGAGCTTACAAGGACTCACCAGGTCAGGAAAGTGTATGCGAGCATAGGTGAGCGTCAGCCGGAGCCCAGAGGTGCATGTTTATGGGTGTGACTTCTGTCAGTGCGTCACATAACCGCTAGAATTACTGTGAGCAAAGTGGTCCCCAAAGGCTAGAAAAGAAGTTAAGGAAGGGAAGGTAAAGAAAGCAATCACAGTTGAAAAGAAGTATTAAAAAAAAAAGACAGATAAACCCCGACTAGTTTTTAGTTCTGAAAGGATTGCGATCTAGTGACCAGAAGCAGGTCCTAGTGGACCCCAGCCTCTCCCGAGGACAGCGAGGACACCAGAGGGCCAGGATCCTGACGTCCTATGGAAGGGGACTGTACTTCCAACCCTAACCTCCTCCATCCTTCCTCCTTTCCCGCAAGCCAGCAGTGCCAACCTGAACGGCGAGCACAGCGTGAGACCGCTGTTTATGATAAGCAGACACACTTTATAGTTTCCTGGTGAATGCACTGGGAAAATTACTGGTTTTTCTGGTAATTTATGCATATTACGCATAATTTATACACATTATGCATAATTTATTGTGGAAAAGTTAGTTAAGCGGTGCTTCGGGAGGTTCGGAATGCGTTATGGTTATTTCCATTATTTCGTTTGGGAAAATTAGTCTTGACTTACAACCAACTTGAGTTATAACCAGCGCTTGCTTGCAAATTGAGTTTGTAAGGCAAGGGTCTAACGTGGACTAAAACTTGCTCTTAGCGAGTAATTCCCCGTTCGGTTAATAAAACAGCACTTTTTTCTTCTGCGTTGAATTTCAGTTGAAGACCTAGAAGGGATTGCAACAAATGTGCGCGCTTTCTACCTTGGCTCTGCAGAGGAGGTGTGTTCGAGAATGAGCTTGAACCCCAGGGCCCTGACCAAAGCGTCCGCTCTTTCTTAATTTCGTTTTCACTGTTCCATGTTTGCGGTGCGTAATGATGACATCTCTCGTGGGGTACTGGCACAGGTGCATGAGACACCCCGGTTCTTTTCATCCCTTTCCGTTCCTCACCTCTCGATCCCCTCTGCATTTGAGAGGCTCAGCCTCTCTACTTCCTGTTATCTATCTTTGATTTTGACCTGATTTCTACTTTCGTTTCCCCATATAAGAAACCATGCAGTATTTGAGCTTATGGGTCTGATTTATTTCACATAACATTATGCACTCAAGGTATATTCATTTTCACCTCAGGCCGAGGATTTAGCTCAGCGGCATAAGCGCCTCATAAGCACCTGCCTTGCAAGCGCATGGTTGTGAGTTCAATCCCCGGTACCACACAAAAAAAGATCATTTTCACCTTAAAAGTGCTAAGAACATCTTCTGCTCAATGATATGGTTATGTTCATGGGAATGCATGTCTTTAGGTGTTTATTTTTGAGTAAAATTGGAATCCCAGAAAAATACTGAGTTACTTAGAGGTGTTCTTGGCATATTCCATGTAGCTCTGGTGACAGAGCATTCTTGCACACGTGTGTTACATGCATGTGTAAATCCATGTACACGTATGCCGAGACACACACGGGAACATCTCAGAAGCAGTGCGTGGGACCAGTTGCTGAGAGCCTTGGAGTCACGGATGGGAGGCAGAGTGACCCGGGGACCCCATGCAGGTCGTGGGGGGGCCTGAAAGCTGGGTGCTGCATCACGATGGGTCTGCCCAGGCTGAGGGTCCAGCTGCTGGGCTGGTAGCTGTTCTGATGACCGGCTCCCCAGCGGGATGGACGACCGTGGACGTCCTGGAGCAGGACACACACGGGAGAATGTGGGGGGGGAGCGGCCCACCCAGACCCCTGGCGCAGCTGAACGGGAGGCTCAGGGACTCCTGTGGCCAGAAGACCTAGACGCTGCCTCCCAAACTTGAGCTTAGACGTGGAGGAGGGGGCGTCGCCATGATGCAGTGCGGGCTGGGAGAGCATGTGTGGAAATGGGGACTTAGTGTGGAAGGCGTTTTGCAGATGACTCCAGAGTGCTAAATCCGAGCCA
This sequence comes from Dolichotis patagonum, assembly GCA_004027295.1. Lineage (NCBI taxonomy): Eukaryota > Metazoa > Chordata > Mammalia > Rodentia > Caviidae > Dolichotis > Dolichotis patagonum. The sequence continues at coordinate 5,875 of PVJX010047792.1, forward strand.
TTAACCTCCAGTAAGGCCTGGGGCCCCTGAGCCTGTGTTCCTGTCCTTACGATGGGGAACGGGGACCAAGGCGGGTGAGCACACGGTATCACGCTTTCCCCTGCCTGCCTTGCTGTGTGGCACCTGGCAGCAGAGTGCACTGTCCTTTCGATCATGTTGTAAAGACATGCATGTGGTGTAGCGCAGGACAGGTCACTGAAGCCAAGCGTCCTTACCGCGCAGTGGTCAGCAGCAGTGGCATCGCGTGGCTTCCCTTTCTGGGTGGTGTGTGGGTCAGGCAGGCGGAAGTGGCTGGGAAGCCTGCACTGGTGAAGAGGAGGTGCAAAGGAGTGGAGAGTGGAGGTGCTGCTCCGCAGAGGGCCCAGGCGCGGCCTGCAGGAGAGGCCGTGTACTCGGGCGGGTGGCCGGGCTGGCGGTGGGGCGCTTTCTGCACAGCCAGGGGACCCCCGCCGCTCCTGCTGTAGGAAGGGCTGAGTTAGAACCTGTGATGCCGGCCAGCTGAGCTAAAACTGCAGCACGAGGCTGCTGTTTGCTGTCCCTCTGGCCAAAGCGTGGCACTGGCTCCGATTTCTTCCATGTTCTCTCCACTGGAAGCTTCCTAACTCCATGTGTGGACTCGAGTTTTAGCTCCCTTTCCTCCTTTTAGCATACTCTCTGCAATACATCTTTCCTCTTCAAGTGAAAACCAGCTGCCAGTGCTTCATTCTTAAGGCTTTCTGAGATGCTTACTGGGATAGCTGAAGGCACCCTGGGTGACGTCACCCAGGCCCGGGAGTGACCACGTAAAGCAGTGTCAGTGACAGCAAGTGCACCAGATGAACGCAGGGCTGTGGGGCAGAATATTTGCAAAGGCCACTGGAGTCCCATTCTGGCGAGGTCTTCCTGACAGCTGAGTGTCACCAGACCTCCCTCTGGGCCACAAATTCCAGTTCCAGCACCACTGCCTTTTAGCAAGAATTGATCGCTGACATCTGGGTTTTAAGCGCTGGCCGGGACACCACAGAGGTGCGTGAGTCCTCCCTGACCCATGACGCCCTCCTGACCCCACACTGGTGGACTCAGTGGCTTGCTGTTCCAGCCCAGCCTGCTTTTGTCTCTGGTCGAGCAGCCCTAAGACTTGGACACTGTCACCTCTGTGTCCAGCACCACCCTGGCAGCTTGGGATTCTGGCCTGGCTGCCTCCTGAGCGACTTAGGCAAGCCCTGAAATCTCTGTGCCTTTCATTTTCCTATCCGTAAAAGTGATGTTCATGAGACTCTCCTTCCTGCTGAGAATTTCCAGGGGTGTAATCCGCGCAATGAGTCTTGCGCAGTGCTTGGCGTCAAATGGCTGCTTGACAAATGGAAGTGATTATTAGGGGAAGAGTAGGGCCTGGGAGACAGGAAGTGTGGGATCTGTGTTTAGCTCACTCTCTAATAAGGTTGTGCGTCGAGGGAAGTCACTTAGATGCTCTGGGCTTCAACTCACCCATCTATCAAATCGTCACCTGGTTTACCTGTGCACTGGAGATGAGACTGCCTTGCAAATATTAGGAGCTTAATGCCTATTGTCAAAGGGTCCAATAAGTTTAGCAAGTTGACAAGCTGCATAAACACACGCTTAAGCACATTGAAAAATACAATTCACTTGCTTGTTCTCTCACAGATGTACAAGTCCTAACGTAGCTGGCAAAACTCCTACACTCTAAAGACATTTTTTATCTACTAGAAAAATTTGGTTTATGATGGCATATTAAAAATAAGAGGCTTATTGGGCAAAAAACAGGAAACTTTGCAGAGTTTGTAGACAGCCCCTAGCACGGTCCACTAGGACACTAAGATGAATGCCAAGAAGTATTTTTTTTTAATCTTTCCTTCGTTCCCTTCCTCCACTCTGAAACAATCATCAATTACCCTTATCCACCGGCACCATCTCATCTGAGTTCATTTTCAAGATGAAGTTTCCTCGTTGGATGGTGGCTGTCCAATCCTCCTTCTGTCCATCACTGCCTGCCTCAGAGCTGTCCCCAGATTGACAGTTTGAGAGCGAATCAATAATAATTATCTGGCTGCAGCCATGGTGAGCTGTGTAATTCCACCAAGGAGCAGCACTGCGCAAACAGAGCGCCTTCTCGGCTCGGCTTAAATATGCAGGCTGGCTGTCCACTTAGGTGTGCTGGTCACGTGGCTTCCGGGAAGCAGGGCGGCCTCCCTGCTGCAGAGGCCTGGCACTCACACCCTCGCCTTGGGGCCCACACTGTCCTCGGTGGACAACAGGAGGCAGTGATTTAAAGGGATGGGAAGGAGACACATGTGCTGCTTCAGTTCTCCCTGCAGACTTGGGGAGGAAGCTGTGATGGGCTACACACACACACACACACACACACACACACGGAATGAGATCTCAAATACCTCTGGGTTTGTATTTATTTCATCTGGCCCTGGAAAAAAGAGAATTGATCTCTGAAATTATTTGTATTTCAGCTGAAAAATCAAAATGAGTTCAGCCTAACATTGCTGTTGATTTGAGAGGTACATGTCCAGCGTTTTTCATCTGAACAAGAAAATGTTGGCTTTACTGGGTCGTGTGTACATTTATTCTCTTTAAATCAACTTTAGCATACTTAGAAGATCTTAGAGCTACCAATAACTCCTCTTATGATAAGCAGTGCCATTTTATTGGTCATATGCAAGGCATTTTCATATTGAAGGCAGTGGGTATCCTTGGTGTTGCTTTTTTTCCTGAGAATTTCTAATTGAGCATTTAGAAGAGGGGAAGATCTTGGGAAGGAATAGAAACTCTTTAAGGAAACCCAATAAAAACTAAGTATGCAAATCAAACTTCCCTTTCTTCCTTCCTTTTTTCTGTCAACAATCAACCAGGTGGCCCACTAACCTACCTATGTGTCTTTATTAACAGCCTGCTACTCATGGGCCACGCATGTGCACCGAGTCAGACTCTTGTCGCTGTAGAACTTGCAGCCGAAGGAGCTCGGTCGTGGCTGCTAATTAGAGCTCCTTGACCCAGAGGGAAATACTAATTGCTAGGGATAATGACAGACAAAGTGGCAGAGGGTTTGAAAGCATGGGCAGAGGTTTCCACTGAGGAGCTCATCTCAGTAGCTAAACCACCCTGTGAACAAAGTGCTCACCTGCGATTTTGCAATTAATTAATCAACTGTTCAACAAACTAGGGAGCCAATTAAAAGACTGAGGAGAAATAAAGTACTGGTGAGTTCAAAGAGAGCCACAAAACCATAAAATTGTGCATAGGGGGAAATCTGGCAAGTGATCTTGGAACACACAGTGCAGTCTAGCTTTTGGAAGGCAATGAGGAAAATCGTATTGTGCTATATAGAAAAACATTCTTTCAGATTTATGAGCTCTCGAGTTTCTATTGAGTTGAATGGCAGACATATTCTCTTCAATTTGTGAATCTCAGGCTTGTAATCTCCAGCTCCTCCAGGAAGACTGGATTTCTTAAGTCTCCATTGCAGGCTCTCTCCGGACTCTTGTGGCCTCTCCTGTTGTTCATTTGTCCTCTGACACTGGTGGCCTGAAGGCCTAGGGGGTCCTTTCAGTGGCCACGATGCCTGCTGGGCACCTCCTGGAGAGATATGAGGATGGAGACGCCCACCATAGCTGCACCCTCTGGACAGGTCAGTGTCCCTCTGGTCCAGCTTGCTAACACATTTCTAGAGAAGATCCAGAGGCCCGTGGGCCAGGGCAGACAGTTTTGTGGCATCCTTGGGTTCCTGGCCAATGATCGGGGAACTGCGTGGAAAACAACTTGGACTCTGGAGCGAAGGCCAGGGAAGCTGCGCTCCTTTGGTGCTGAGGCGGAAATGGCCTGTGGTGCTCTCTGCCGGGCTCCGCACCCTCACCACACCTCTCCTAGTGGACGAACAAGGGGCTTGCAATGGAAGAACATGGAAGCTGGTATGGGTTCAGGAGGGTGGGAGTGCTGGGGCAGCGGCTGGTGTGGCCAGGAGAGTGTCCAGGGCAGGGGTGGCAGTGGAAGCAGGCTGGTACACAGCGAGGACCAACGGCCTGACCCCATCTGTCCTGATGCGCACGGCCCAGGACCCTGCCCCGAGCGATGAGCTGCTGCTCTGTCTTAAAATTCTTAAGGATTTGTCAGTGAGTTGCCTCGCAGCCTCGTCCCATGCTGTACTCCGGAAGCTGACAGTGTGTCCTGCCCAGTCCGCTCTCACTTGGTGTCACACAGTGATGGTTCACAGGGCAGAGACTCGGGCTACCGGCAGCGGCGGGGAAGCAGCCCTGGCCACCCAGACCTGTGATGTGTAAACCCTGTGTCCTCAGGGTTGGTCTCTTGCAGAACTGAGGTCTTTAGGAATAAGGTCTGCTCCTGAATCACTCATGACGTGCAGTACGTGTCCTGATGCCCAGTGTGGGGTTAAAGACACAGTTGATTGATGGATCAAAGAACCAAGTAGAAGTTGGTTTATTAATAAATTTTATTATCACTATCATCGTGAAGCACTGCTGTGCTTCATGTGGTTTGGGGGTGCTCAGGGAATGTGTGCGCTTTCAAGAGTTTGCGTGGGAGAAGGGAATTAATGCGAGAAAGACACAAAGAAAACCACATGAAAAGGTGGCAGGGGGAGCAGTTACTTCTTCCTGTCTGCTTTCAACACTTTTCATGATGCGCTCCATGTTCCGTTCCCAGGAAGAGCACAGAAGGGGCTCTCCAGGCTGAGGGGTGAGACCTTGGTGGCCACGCACTGCAGTAGTGTCACATGGGAGGTGATATAGCCGGGCCACCCCAGGGAATGTCTTCCAGCCTCTTGGAGCACAACTTTCTTCATTTGTAAGAGAGAAATAATAGAAGTGCCTCTGATGGAAGGGCAGGGAGGGTGGCCTGAGTTGAGGTGAAGGAATGAAATAATCCAAATCATGATGGCGAACCTTTTAAAGCTCTCAGTGATACAAACAGTCTGCTGCAGCACATGTGCCATGGGTTCGCCATCTGCTTCTGCAGGTGTCACTCTGTGCTGGGGCGGTTGAGTTGGGAGATCCCAGGGCCTCTGCCTCTAGGGTCTGTGCCTGCAGGAGTCAGGACTGCATCTGCCCCATGGTGGGGACAGTGGAACCTCAGGGCTGAGAGCTGACATCGACAGTGACACCAGCCATGGCCCTAGACAGTCTCTTGAGCCCTCTTTTGTAGATACCACCTCGGCCTCTCCACTCTGTGGCGTGGTTCTTCTTGTGTGGCGCAAATGGAAAGCCCAGGTGACCCCTGCCTGGTTAGCAACATGAAGGTAAATCAAGTTCAGAAATAGCTTCACAGTTCCAAGGAGGGCGGGAAACTCTCACAGTCAGGCCTACAGCTGGAGGTTGGGTTGCGGGGTCCCGCACTTCCCCTTGGGGGCCTGAGGCTTGTGTTCCGGGAAGGTGCCCTGGCTGGGTTTAATTCTGGTTTTATTTCCCTAGCTGTGTGATTTGGAGAAAGCACTTTAGCCTTTGTCCTGTTTGCAAGATAGAAATAAGAACTCTCTTACTTTGTAGTAACGTTGTCAGGATAAAGTGACATAGGGCACCACCAGTGTCCCTGGGCTGTGCTTGGCCCCTCAAGGATGGGTCTGCAGACATCTCTCAGCCTCAGTGCTGTTTCATGAAAGGATAGAACTTCACAGTGTCCGTGTATGTGTGAGCATGTGTGTGTGGGTGTGCACGTGCGTGTGTGCATGTGTGCATGTGTGTATGTGTGTATGTGTGTATGTGTGCATGTGTGTATGTGTGCGTGTGTGCGTGTGTGTGTGTGTGCGTGTGTGTATGTGTGTATGTGTGTGTGTGTGTGTGCGTGTGTGTATGTGTGTATGTGTGTGTATGTGTGCGTGTGTGCGTGTGTGTATGTGTG